>QYTT01085601.1:11973-48098 GCA_006980735.1 Dasypogon diadema | reverse complement strand
TCGAAGTTACCCCTAGAAACCCCATAGCCCAGTTACAGAAAAATTGCTGTTGGCGACCAGCTTTGCTATATACGATAATGGTGCAGGTCAAAAGGAATATCAGTCCATCTCCTCAAAACCACAATTAGAAAAAATTCATTACTTTAAGAGCAGCAAAGGAAAGGAAAGGATAACGCCCGCCTTGACCTATCTGGTGCGCTGGTGATGGTCCTATTTAAGTATTATTTAAATTCTATTAAAATGAGTTCTGTATTCTGTAAAAAGGGTGAAGGGCTGATATCTCAGGAACTAGGGAGGATATTAGCTTGTGTATGGTCTCAAATGAAAGGGAGATGGATTCTCTACATGGTAGTATAATAAAATGTAATAGTTGCAGGGCGAGGGGGTGTTTAAAAACACAATTAAAAGGTAAGAAGACAAATATCTCGGCAATTAGAGGAGGTAGCCATGTGTGTGTGGTCTGAAATAAGAAGAAATTACGTGTTTTATGCGACAATGCAAATAAGTTACGGTATCAGGTTTCTGAGGTATCAGCCTTCTTACTTTTTAATTGCGTTTCAAACACCCTCTCACCATGTGACCACTACATTTTATTGTACTACTGCGTAGGGAATGCATCTCTCTTACATTTGATACTAAACACATACCGATATCTTGCCTAGTTCCCGAGATATCAGCTCCTTCACCTTTCAATTGAATTTAGTGATAACAATTACCGATGCTGTCCAATATTTAAATGATTTGAATGGCTTTCATGCACCAGCTCCTAAATTTTACGAAACGCCTCGTTTGCTTCTTTTCACAACAATAGAACTATAAAAGATGCTCATTAAACGCAAATAACAATTGTATAATGAATACATTGAGCCGCAGAAATTGTAGCAACTCCTCTGTGTGCTCATTACGATTAGCATATGTAGATAAAACACTTTAATATCTCTTTAGGCGAAGTTGTATGCCTCCCACAAAGACATAGTATAAGTACGTGGTGCATTTTTCCAGCTAACAAGCAAGAAAAGTCCCCTTCATATTTCAACTACTTCCGTAAGAGTCCTTTCATTAGAAGTTCATCACAGAAATAGGGCGAAGTGAAAGCAAAAAGTGCAACTCAAGCGAAAGTAGCTCAATATATAGATTTCACCGAATGAAATACATTTTCATGTAGGTTAAAATGAACTTTAGATTTCAATTCTGGGTATCAAACTGTACTTCTAGAATGATTTACACAAGGATTAGTTAAAATTTGCTAAGAAATAAAAAATAATAAAGACAAAAAATGTGTTTTTTTTTTTTGCAAAAAAAAGGTTAACTAAGCCGACACGTATTAACTCGGGTGCGCGAAAAAAATTCAGTTTCATGGGCCCGAGTTAAGACGGTTGAGTGCGTGGGATTTGTTAGTGGATAGCAGGTGAGCAACCGATTTTAGAAAGTCAACCTGACTTTCAAATCTAACAGAAAGATGGTATGTACATAGGTATGAACTTAAGGACCCCGTAATTAACCCTGTCGGATTGAACCGTAATTTTTTTGCATATTTTTAAAGTTTAATATCTATAGAATGTCGTGTCAAATGAACTATTCAAAATCTGGAAAACGAATTTATAGCGCTTGAAAGGAGTTTTTGGTTCCTAAACAACTCGGGTCGCAATGGGACATCAAACCCCTTTTCATTGCCAGTGAGATCTCTTGGTTTAAATTGTTTTCTTATATCATGAAGACAGTTAAAAACTATTTTTTTTATTAAGAACAAAACTGCACCATAAATTTTAAACGCATTTTTCTCCAAAACACTTTTTTTTCTAAATAAAATAAATATTTAAAAAAAATCCTACGGTACATTGTAAACAATCTATTCTAGTTTGATTCCCAAAAAAAAAACAGATTTCAATTTTTACTCCAGTCCTCCGGGGGTTAGAGTAGTGCGGTTTACTTCAGTGTTTCTCAAAACACAAGCCTGCATTTTAATTTACAACAATACCAATTGTAAGTGTTTTGAACGAAAATATTGCCTAATACAAAATATTGAAAATCACATTTTTAGGGCTTCAGGGTGGGATACTCCCTTAAAGAGATTACATTGTAGAATTTAAGCTAAAAATCTTCAAAAAATATCAAGACTTTCTCTGCTACGATAACGTTCCAACCCATTAGGTAAAAAAGTATTTCGAAAAATCCGGAATTTTGCACCATTGCTGCAACCAATGATATTTAAGTAGAAAATTGTTATGGAAATATTAAGGAACTATTGATGCGCATTTGAAAACATCACCGTCAATTTCAC
The DNA here is from genome assembly GCA_006980735.1 of Dasypogon diadema. Classification (NCBI taxonomy): domain Eukaryota; kingdom Metazoa; phylum Arthropoda; class Insecta; order Diptera; family Asilidae; genus Dasypogon; species Dasypogon diadema. The sequence continues at coordinate 45,817 of QYTT01085601.1, read as the reverse complement.
CAATGTCACCAACAAGATGACCTCAAAAACTCGCCGCAATAAAATGCGATTGATAAGGTTGCCTTTGCCAGAATGCATATCGATTTCAAGGAAGTAGAATGCAAACAAACGCAAAATAAACGCCGCCGCGACTATCGTAAACGCAACGATGCAGTTGCAGTTGCAGTTGCAGCAAGTAGTTATTCTTAATTAGGCTGCCAGTCCTTATCTTGTGTTTTTGCACCTCGTAATTCTAAACAAAGAGGCGATCAATGGCAAGGAGAAAAACTCGCTTGACTGATCGATAAGTGACGGAGTGCACGAGGCACCAGCCGCCGGGCCCGGGAGTAAAAGCGACGGAGTGAATCATGTGGACTGTGCTGTGATATAACATAAACAAGGCACGTCGCATCTGTGAAGTAATAAAACATTTTCATACATAATTTATGCCTTTCGTGCGTTGCACGTATGCGCGGTGCACATGCACATCCATCCGATCAGGTGCATCACCCCCGCCCTCCGGGAGCACTAAGGCAGCAAGTCATGCAAATGCAAGTACCTTGCCATGTAGTCAGTGGTTTGGCTTATAGCTTGGTCCCAGTCCCAGGTCCCAACAGGCTCGTCCCCCAGTCTCCCGTTCTTGCCCACTTCCCGGCTGACATGTGAAGTGGATGCGGTGCGGAGCTATATGAGGCCTCCGGCACCAGCTCCATTCGGCCTGTGTTCTTGGCTGTGCACTGTGCACTGATAGTGAGGTGAACTCCATGTTTATGCATGATTCGCCGAATGCCTCTATGAATATTGATGACGAAAAGAGACAACGCAACCGGAAATGCGTGGGGGCCTGTGTCTGCGTGCTAGACTCGGCCTCCCGATGATCAGAGATGAGCCGAAGAAAGGGTAAAGAACTCGTAAATGAATTACCATTACCTGTTTCTTGGTCACGCTCGGTGTAGCATTAACTCACCCTCGTTTTTGTGCCTAATTGGCAGTGACTGAAACACTTTTTTCTGTAACGAGTTATGTAATTTTGTGATTGACTCGGGTGACATAATTTCTGATTCTGAGTGATAAGACGGGACAACTGATTTCTTGCTTCAGGTGCAGCAACTGTGGACGCAGAGCGTTTTCATTGAAGAATAGTCGGGCATGCAGTTCAAGACCGCTAAACCTGACAAAGAGGAAGTCAACGGCTAACGCCGGAAATTGTAATGCATTTTAAATTACCTTTAACTATGCACGCAAAGTTAAGTAGAATCCTCGATGTCAGGGGAGAATTCTCACGGCGTCAATTATGAACATTTGCATCAGGAACAAGTAAATATGCATAGACCAACATTACTGGTTGCTATTAAGAATATTTATAAGAAAATTACGGGATTAGAACACCTTTGAGAACGCAACGGTTAGAACTGCTGAACTGGGGAAGTGGTTGAAAAGCTCTTTTTGTATCGATAAAAATATCCAAAGGCATAAAAAATTGATATGATATTTTAACTTGCAGTATCTTTCCGTAAGGAACATATAATCAATGTTGATACCCGAGGCAGAGATTGACAAAGGTCTTAATATTTTTACATGCCCTTGTAGTACATACAGTCCTCTTTACACTGATTCTCGAAAATTCAAATTACATTTAACATGCTAGTAGATACCCCCATCCCCCACCCACTTACAAATTTTCATTAAAATAATCGAAAACATGTCAAAGTTATATGCAAATCTAACAAAAATTCCTGAAACTTTAGCATAGCATGAACCATCGTCTCACAGATAACTATAGAGGATACAAATAACTAATTCCACTGTGTCACACACCCTTTTCCAGTTTGCCGTTCAAAAGTTATTAACGGTCAAATGTAAGATATAATTTTCGCGCATTCCTCATTTTTTTCGAAAATATTCGAAATCTTATTTGTACACATGACACCTATTATTACACCAATTTACATTTAAATCTCTCGACATTTAAAAAAAAGTTATTGGCAAAACAATTTTTTGAAAATTCACTTTCAAACGACTCTTGTGCCGCCGTGTTACATTTTAGAACTATAGTCCCCGAACAAATATTACTCCTCCCTTCATCACCTTTTCAACGATACCCATCTTACCCCCTCCAATGAAAAAAATACATTTACCCCTCTATCGGCGAATTTTTGTACTAACGGTATTAGCATAGCATGAACCATCGTCTCAACAAAACAAATATATTGTGGGAATATAACCTCAATCGGTCAAGTCGTTCAGAAGTTACATGATCACAAAGCTGCTCATTATTGAACAAATAGACTCCTTCTGTGTTCAATTAATTTTCTGAAACGTTAGTTTTGAAAAAAAGAAAATTGTGGAGGCGCGAATATTTTAATATTTTCCTCCGATATCTCGTCTCCTTTTCTTCCCAAAAAATTACTGCGAGACTTACCTAATTACGCGTATTCTACTTGCAATGATAGAAAAACTTTCAAAAGTCCTTAAGAGTGTTCATTGGCTAGCCCTATCTCCAATTTAGTTCCAGTAGTTCATTCAAGGTGCAAACGTGGAAAAGGAAACTTGGAATCAACCCTATTTTTCCCAAAAATAAATTTCCTCCAAAAATTTCTGCCTTAATTCTCCACTTGATAAATGTGGCGAGGTTATTTACGACGAGCAGCATTATTACTTTAGCAGACTTGGCAGTGATGATTACATTGCATGTGTGGCAGGACAACGAACCCGGTAAGCTCTTTCGCGGTCGATGCACATCCCCGTACCCAGTCGGCCAGCAACGTGATGCACACTACGCGAACACGATTACAGCAGACGAAAATGTAAACAAAATACTAAGGCTAGTGGATCTGGCAAACATAGGCAGCCTTTGTTCTTGTTGTTGTTGTGTTGTTGGTTGCATAAACATCCAACAAACAAACAAACATACACGACTCGGACAGTATTGCATGTGGTCGTGTACAAGAACGATGCAAATAGCAAGTGATACTACCGCACTTGCCCTGTCGAAAACCGTGTCGTGATCTGCGAATAGAATTAGGGCTATTCGGAGCTTTGAACGGGGTATGGCCCGCTGCCTATAAGCGCATGACTGAAATGCATTTTAACCCTATAATGCCCGCCTGGTCATACCTCGCTATTGAAATGGGGAAACACATGGCATAAGTCCAAATGAACATTGACCAGAGTGCTGTAACAGCCCGTGGATGATGGTGTCAAGATGGTAAGGGTGTGAAATCTTCAAAGAATTGCCTTCCATGCATAGAGTATTCCCACTCCTTTATTTTTTACACTAACCCATGGATACTTTGTGAAACCTATGCATCTCTGTAATTGAGTAGTCACGTTTTTCCTGTCGACGTCAATGTAGAAATAAATCAGAAACATAATTCAGTAAAAACAGATCCTATAAGATTTTTGGCACAATTACACAGAGAGGTAATAAATTACGCATATTAACGTCTTCCTGCAGCTCTTCGAAGCACTAAATAGATTCAAATAAATAAGATATAGCACGTATCTAATGAAAACGCAAGTCACTGTGTGTGCTTTCGTTCCACTTGCTTTCAACAAATAATTGGTTCCGCCTCCACGTTAATTAGTAATGTCCAACTGCAATGTTTGTAGAGAAATAGGTGAATTTCCTTGTCTGCGGTTATGGCCCTTAATGAGTCGATTAAGCTAGGGATTATAGTAGGAGCTATTGAGTACTCTATTAGTAGTATTAGGCGCCTAGTAAGTAAACAAGCCGTTTTCTTGTCCATTCGTTCATGAAATGGTTTCATTTCAGTTCCTTCGAGTACTTTTATTTAAAGGTACTGCACCGATAATATTTTTTTGTTATATACTCTGTGGCAATCTTGAGTTTGCTATTTTAGACGGTGATATAACTTTAAACTGAAAATATCTGACTTAACATCAAGAATAGTTCATATAAGGCAGTTATATACTCCATCTGTAGTCATCTCTTCATTCAAGAGAGCAGGAGATGGGGTGGAATGGAAAATAAACCCTCAATAAATGCTGTTTGTAGTAAAATGCAACTTAGGGGTGCACTCTAAGTAGCTATGATCCTATCCACTTATTTGAGCTGTGATTCGCTCCGATACTTTCAATGGAAGAGGAAAGAACCCATAGTTAATTCAGATTATCATAAAAGGTAACTAACAGGTTTGCTCCGCTGGAGCCATACCAACCAGGGGTTGGTAGGGTAGGGTTCACATAGATTTGTATGATGCAGGGCCAATAGGGCTGTTAACACAGAAGCCCTACAAGGTTTAACAGCTTATTGCACAAAGAGATGCAAAACCCTCCAAAACATTATTATATATATTTTTTACGCGTTTACGATTTAAGCGGAGGATACATTTCAACAATATTAACATCAATCGGTAGAAATGTCAGCTGGCCTTCGAGAAAATTAAAAATATCCTTTAGTGTTAGAAAATCGATGTTCCTGCCATGCCATGATAAAATGATTGCAAATGGATATTTTTAATAGATATGCGAAGATATAATATGGACCATGAATTGAGAAGACGCCGGATATTGTGAGGTTATGATTGCTTTATAATGCCACAAAAGAGTTGCATACACCACCGCAATTCTCCAGAATATTTATGGGATATACTAGAACGAAGAATTCATCAATATCACATTATTTTGAAGAATATGTTGAAAATAGTTCTGCAGAAATTATAGAACAACAGTAAAATTGACTGAAAGCCTTTTGTCTGGTAGAAGTCAAATGGTGGAAATTGGAGTCTCTTTCCGACCCACAATATTTATCGTCAGTCGTCCCACAGGGTTCAATCCTTGGGCCGCTACTTTTCAGTGTATATATAATTGAATTGGTTAGTACATTAAAGCACTCATCTCTCCATTTATATACTGATGATGTGGTTATATCTTAGGAAGCCAATTGTATTGATCGAGGACTGCGTTGATGAAGATTTACATCACATATTTGAGTGGTGTGTAGCAAATGATTTGTCTGTTAGGAAAGTCAAATTGCTTGGTTAAATATAAGCTTGTCTGACTTGCTACCAGCTTTGCTAAACAATTCTATTATAAGTTACCCTTCGTATTGAATTGGATAGATCGCTTATAATCCCACATTTTATTTAGGGTAGCACTATCTTCTCTAAACTCGACTCTTGATGTCAACGAAAATTAAATGTTGCGTATAACGATGTAATTCGTTACGTGTATAAGTTACCACAAATTGCTTATATATCTGGGTATATAAACTCCCTACTGGCTACTTCCATTAAGACCTAGTTTATCCGGCGAGAACTCACAGAGAAGACTTTTGTTTTAAGCAACCAAAATAAAAGTTATTATAAAAGTTATTTTATTTTTAAATCCTGAAATAAAAATTAAAAGTTATTTTGAAAAAGTCTAAATATCACGACATTAGTTTTTAGTCCAAATATTTTTCTAATGTTAAAATGATCAAATCTAATTTGTTTTTGGAAAATTGGCAACTCTGGTTTCTTTAAAATTTAGCACTTACGAAAATTTGAATTCAAAGCATGGCACATTCGCAGGGATGCAAAGGACTGCTATATTTTTTATAGCGCCGTCTCAAATGGGAAATTTAAGTGTGATAGAAAAAGTATAAAGCAAGGGTAAAATTGGTAACACTTTCTCCTAAAACGCATTCATTAAGGGTAATAATTTGGTATCAGTTATATGCCTAGACTCATTGCTGTCCAGTTGTCCAGTTTTACTAACATTTCCATCGTAAACCATATTAAAGGAATTGTTACGTCATTATCCTTTCCCAGAAGTTCTACTGCGCCTACCTACCTCTCATAAATTCGTTTGGGAAGGAAATTTATCTTTTTTATTTTAGACGTTAATCCTTCTATAATCTCTGTATTTTGTGATATGGAACTTATCAATATTTCAAAAGAAGAGATTACTTCAATGGGCTAGTCAAAAAAATCCCTCAGAATATGAAGATTTTATTAAGGCTTAGATCCGATCAGCTTTAGGTTTCGAAAAGAAATAATGCATTTCTTTATTATTGTAAGCCTTGAAAACGGTGTAAGTCAACAAATTTTTAATATTTTACCGAACTTGAGGAACTACAAACAGCTTTGGTAACTTTTCAATGTTATTTCAAGAAAATTTGCCTAAAAAAATTCGCCGACACTCAAGAGGTGAAGAATTGTTTTAATTTCGGAAATATCAGACAATCTTTTGTACTTTTAACATTATCTCCTGTACACATCCTCACCATCTGATCAATTAAAACAAAGGAGCAATTTGGCTGCAATTATCGTAATGGAAACCTGCGCGTTAATTACTCCTGTTACCACTAAGGGTGACAGATTAACGCCGCAATAAAAAGTGAATAAACATCAAGTGAATTCGGTTGGACAAGAAGACGTAATTACCCCCAAAAAGGAGGCACCAAAAACCTGGCTAATTCTTAAACTTAACGCCTCGTCGAGCCATCGTAGCCTGCACCAGGAGACCACTTACATAGCGTTTTTCTTAACTTTTCTTTTGCATGGAGTATGGCCCCACGGCCACAGTTTGACCATTTGATTTTAAGCAGAGATGTTTTAGCGGTTCCCCGTTGGCCAGTATGGATGGAAGGTAGGTAGGGGGCATTTAGAAGGCAGTAGGTTGGGTTCTTTTTTTTTGAGTGCCTTGACTCCTTTTCGAGGAGTCTTCAGGTTAGACGCTGATGTGTCGAGGTAGTCGTGCTTTCATTTCGCCGTCCTTCTTCACTCGTTTCGACTTTCTTTGTGGAGCATGCATGCAACATGCAACCTGAGAATATGACCTTGGAGTCAGGTCCATTGACCAGGCGTCTGTGCCGCTGACTGAAACTAAAACAACCGGGGGGATCCAAGTTGTTTTTTGTACCTTTTATCGTGCTAATTCTTTTTAACAATGGAGAGTTAGTAAAGTGAGTGATGGATTGACAGGTTGCCTTTTTGTGTATTTTTTTCGCTCGAAATGGGAGCAATAAATCGGCTCTTGATACTGAAAGAGTATCAGATTTAATATCGTTTTAATTTAATGGATGTGGGTGGATACGGTATTTACTGCGGTAATGCATTTTGTATAACTTTATATTTCAAGTGGATTAAATTTTATAGCTTTATAGGTTTTTATTGGATATTGAGACAGGCGATACAAATCTGCAGTTCTTGATTTCTTGTCCAAAAGCTGCACATAATAACCCACCGGCAGTTAATACCCTAGGGCCCTAGGCTATTATCATAAGGTTAATTAAATAGATGGGACCATCTTCTATCCATGTAAATGCATTCGCTGGGTAAGTGAAATTAGTTATAGGGTGCCTTTATATAAGTGAAAAATCATGATATCCCTACGTCTGCGTCTCTTAGAAAACAAATTCAGCAAAATCGGCTTGATAGAATATAAAAGCATAGCGTTTTCAGTAATATTTGACTAAGAACAACAATTTTCAGTTTTAAGAGTAATTTTTTGGGGTTGGTTTATAAAACCAGTTGAATAAAATAAACAAATGCAAAATCAAATCACAAAACCTCATGCACGTATAAATTTGTCGTTTGCGACATTCGATTTTACTTGATTCAAAATTCACATTAAAATTAGACTGATTTAAAGTAAACTAAAAAACGTTGTGCCAAAAAAATCGATTAGAAAAAAAAGTAAGACGTCATACTGTTTTGAGCAAATTTTTTTTTAAATCTCTACAGCCAGCGCGAGGCGTAAAATACCACTTGGAGGTATTATTTCGAAAAGATTAATTTCAATTTTCCAAAATTTTAAGTTGTAAACAGATTGTTTCATTTTTTTTATGTTTTTAGCAGTTACTGAAGAAGAATTTTGAAATCTGAAATGATCCAAATGTTCGGATACCAGCAAATTGCTAGTAAATATTGAAAAAGCAGGCTGCTGGAATTTATGCAGAAATCCCACCACCGAAGTCGATTTATTTCTGTCTAATTTCAATGCATTCACTTCAATTAAAAATTATAATCTTGTGCTGTGCTATATATGTCAGAAGCTTTGACGTTTTCATCTTCTTTTTCATATATCTAATGTGTTCCTATTGCGTTTCAAAAACAAACGTTGCAAAAAAGTGCATCGGGTTATCACGACCGCCAATATTCAAAAGAAACGCAGGAGCATTGTACTCTGCGTTGATATTTTTGCGAGCAATGTACTTGTAGACTTGATTTCCCACGTCATTTCACGATTTCGTAAATAGAGTGCATGCGAAACGACCTCCAGGCTTTTAAACCCGAAGGTGAGCTATCAACAACAATAATCACAGGTAATGAAAAACAAAAACAAAAAAGTGGAAATTCAAAAGCAGCTCATCCATGGAGTGCTTACCAAAACAAAGACTTCCCACTCACGATGATATGCAAATGAAATGCAATTTTTCCATAGACAAAGAACGAGAAAGCTGCACACACTCGTCATCGATAAGCTTGCACTTCACACACGAACAGCACAATAACGTTTACGGTTGGCCGCGCCGCGCAAGTCGGAAACTGACCTAGCGCAACGTTTATGTCATGCGCAACACGGTGGTGGTCAAAATAACTAGAAATTGCGATCGCGCAACCCGAAATCACTCCCCCTCCTAGACGCTTTTTGTGTGTACACAACACGCAAATTTCAGCCAGACACAGCTAGTTAGGCAGGCGCCCGATCTATCTTCAGTCATAATTTCGCACGGCAAATTTATTCAGACATCGGCGATCGTCGACAGCGACAGTGATCCTCGTCGAGAATTTAGCAAACGCGTGCGCTCGGTGAGTCGCGAAAATTTCATCAATCCGAGCGATCGGGAGGAGCTTTTAATCGCGACAGCGGTTCAGTACGGAATAAGCTCCACGGTTGATGGCGTAAGAATGTTTTGGAAGATGCAAGATCGGTCAGAAACACCGGCAAGATCGGCATGAGGAATTAGCATACAGAGCTTAGAAGAAGACTGGGTCTAGCAGATTTTCTGGCATCTCAAAAGTGATCTGCCAGCAAATCCTAAGTGGCTTTTGAATGGAAATTAGATTCGGCGGATTGGGAGATTGGACTATTTTTACTACTGACATGAAATCGAAAGTTGATTATTCGGCGCGCTGATTTCACCAGTTGTAACCCACCAAAACGATCGGTTCTTCTAAATTTACGGAGCTGTGCTGATATGAAAAACACGAAACACGAATAATTGGACACATGAGGACTTTCGTAACAGTTGTGTTTTCTTTTGCTCTTTCTGTGCGATCACTTTTTTCTGTTGGGGAAGAATTTTCGTAAATTTTTGTGATTCATTAATTTGAACTTTGACTTACGAGCACTTGAACTGGCGTAGGTTGATGCGGTTTATAATCTTAAGCGGCGAATGACATCACTATAGCGTGTGTTTCTGAATTATGTGCTGTTTTTTAAAATGCGACAAATGATAAATTTGCATATGCCAAACTTATAATAGAGTCGACAAAACGTTTCAGGTATTATGTATTATAGTTAATTGATTTTTTCGTCGACCAGGGTCAGTTTTTTATATCTTGACAAGCATCAGAACGAATTCTTCAATCTATTCTGTTAGGTGGACAATGTGGAATGGAATAGGTTTTTATTTAACATGAACAAGGTTTTATTTAAATTGGACAAAGTGCCATTTAAGTTAGACAGAAAATCGATATAGGGAAGATATAAAAAATATTTTGATTTAAATTATAAAATGAAGTTTTAATTAAATATATACAATACATTACATAATCCGAAAAAGATTTCAGTATATATTGTATCTTAAACGTAACTTAATTACAGCATAATTCAGTTCAATGTTTTGAATGCACCTTCATTCTTTTCGGTCTGTGCAAAATGTTGCAAGAATTTTTGTGCTCTTAATCACAAGATTTTGTTTTCGAGAGACATTTGTTTCAGCAGGACGTTTTGTTAATGGTCATTAGGTATGCATCTACTGTCCCTTACTAGCTTAAAGGTAACGAAGAGTTGCAGGTAGCTGCCTGGCTGTCCATAAATATTTCAATTTTCACTTCTGCTATGGAAAACGAGTTTTTTTGAAGTAGTAATACTATTTCCACTTCCAGATAATCACAGAGGATTCAAACTCCAACGCTGTCCTTCGTTTTTAATCCGCCGTGCACCATGCCACATAAAACACAGTCAATTGTACAATGAATTGGAACTTTATGATAGGCTTGTGGAATATCGTGTTTAAAATTAATTTTGAAAAAGAACGCAACATAAATAAAGTTAGGGGTTCCGAAGCAGCCCTCCATTAAATAGTGTGACCAAAAGTGCAAATTGTCAATAAATTGCAATAAAAGAAATTTGGTCATGTTTGAAAATATTATTACGAATCCTGGAATCAACAAAATGTTGTTGGTATAGTATTATGGGACATAAGAAATTTCAGACACATAATAAAACGATAGAAAGTCCTAGCTGATTTTACATTATTGCCTGGTAAAAAATTATTATATTAATTGAATACCCTACATAAACAACTGAGAGGACAACATCCCCATAATTGGTTATAATTGGTTAAATAATGTGGAAAAGTAAAAAGGTAATTATTGGGCGTATTAACACGTTGACTGTGGTAATTAGCATAAAGGCTATCGTGAGAGAATTGCGTGTTAAAATACATTTGTACTGAGAAAGCTTTTAAATGCCGGTCCCTGGGGGAAGACCGGCGCCGCACTCAACATGTTAAAGGAATTATCTCTAAAGTTAAGCTTTTCAAGAATGTTCACAGAGTCAGTAGCACCATTCAAAATATTTGCCATAAACAAAAGCTTAAGATACATTCTTCGATGTTCAAAGCAACGAAGATTTAACAGTTTCAATCAACTCTCACAACTAGGCAGACGATAAGGCAGAAGACAAAAGGCAGAAAGAGTGACTAATCAGCCGACAGGACCATTAAGATCATTAAGCCCAGGCGAAAAATTATCATGGAAGTTAGATATTGTTTTTTGCAAATTGTCATTGTTCATATGAAACTGAACAATACGATAATCAAAAGACACAAAGTCAATAGAACTAACCCAAGCATAAGTTGATGCATAAGTTCGTCCCGTTTTTTTTTTACAAAGAATTAAAAGCTGACTTTATTTCTTTTAAACTAGCTTTAATCAATATATTACAATATGCACCGTTCTGCTTTATGACGTTCTTCAATTTCTCTGGTAGTTGCATGATGCCCCACTCATAACAGGTTTTTGATTTCTACCTCCTTTCCTACCTTTCTCGCGTTGTCATGCTGGAACAAGATTTCTTTCCTGTTTGCCAATTCGCTTTCGATCAGTTCCAGTTTTCAGTTCACTTAATTGAGAACAATTATATAATTTGCTGAAAATGCTCCTTATTTTCCGTCATTTTTAACATTTGAAGCGTTGAACTATTTTCTTTCAAATGTCATTCAAACTAGAAAGTCTGTTCGATAATGCTAACCCCTAAAAACGGGATGAACTTTTGCATAAACCCAATACATGTATAAGCAAAATCAAAAAAAAAAAAACTCGACAAACATATGAACAATGATCCATGGATCATTTATAAGATTACCGTCATTTTGAAGGGTTTTAAGATAACCTTTAGACTTACGTTTTTTATTAACATAATTCCGTCATACTAAATGCCATGCAGATAGGATAAGAATGTTCTTTGGAAAGTCAAATTAAAGCTATAGAAGTTGACTTTGTGATATTATACTTTATCCAAGTTTTATTTCTAAGATTTCCAAGGCATTTATTTTCCTCATTATACCAATTAAATTAAAAATTATAAAAACCATGTAAGATACTCAATCCAGACACGCCATAAGAAGCAAGAATAGACCGCCCAAAATCACTCAGGGTTAAATTGAGACAAAAGTCAGAATTCTTTAAGTCAAAAGCATAGTACTCATCAATATAATCAAGACATACATCAAAATCACATGTAACAATTAATGAAGGGTGATGATAATTCTCCGGGACAATTGGATTGATGCACCTAACAATTTAATGGGCTGTAGATGATTTTGCATTTCCTTGCAAAAGATCCAAAAATCCCGTAAATAAAAGTGGAAATAGATTCTTACAAAAACAAATGACCGTAGAACCCACCCACAATGCAATGGGCACTCAAAAAGGTATTCAAAAAAGTCCTGCCTACACTGAAAAGATTTTACCTTACGTCAAATCAAAACATTTTAATTTTTTCGATTTTGAAATCTGGATTCCATCAGGTGATTTCCTCATTTTTTCTGTTATAATCTAAAGCCTAAATAATACCGATCTGCTGTAATTTCAACAAGAGTTAAAAATTATTTCGAATACTAGCAAAGGAGGATTTTAACAAATATGACTAACACCTCAAATGTTAGATCACTTCATAATTATTCTACAGGTAACTGAAAACGTTGTACAGTGTACCTAATAAAAAGTATTAAATTATTTCCCTGATTTCTACTGGACTTCATTACGAAAAACTTGATGTCTAATTTCCTTGAAGTCGAAAATTGTATTCCGTTTAAAAAGAAATTTGCAAGCAAGGCAGGTTGTCGAACTTCTCAATAATAGTACAAGAGATGTAAGAGATATTCTGTAGCTGGCGCAGAAAAAAAAATTGTAATCCATGTGACTGGAATAAATTTTAATCCAAATCAGGCAGTCGGCAAATATGCCAGCAGATGTGAGACTCGATTTTAATTTCATCATTAGCGGAACCCATTGAATTTTCTTAAAAGAGATTTAGCGAAACCGAAGCTCGAACATCGGCATTCAACGCTAATCGCCGTAAAGAACTCTTGTCGGCTGCGCTGAAACAATAATAATTTTAATTTACGAGTATAAGCGAATAAATTTAATTAAGGTCGTTGTAATATTCACGACAACTACGGAATTAGTAACGCGAAATGATTGAATGTGGCAGTGTAATTCACAAAGAAGACAAACACTGATAGGGGGGGATAAGAAACCATTCGAAGCCCTGAAATATTCAAACCAAAATGATTTGCATATGAATCGATCAGAAAGCTGCTTAGGTTGTTACAGCAAACAAATCACTCGATAAGTCTCACCTGCATCGGTTGTAGCTTCCGCCGAACAAAAGGGGGCCCTGAGTTCTGTGCGAACGTAAATTTCCCCAAAGAAGACATATGCAGCCCCATACGTGTCTAAAGATAATTCCAGATAGACTGACAAAGGGTCAGTATTCAGATGCATTCATGCACCTAATAACAGGAACATTAGCCCCAACATAAATAATCGAATACAACGGGGGCCCCATCAAATGGCTGCAGTATTTCATTAGGACATTTCAGGAAGGTATCAAAAGCGGATGAACTCGAACATTGTAAAAATCAATTATGGGATTACTTCGTGATTAAAAATACCACAAAATATGTCGGCTAGCTTGTGTTTGTTCACACTTTCGGTTTGAGCCTATTCAAATGGGGGACACTTCATCTCGAAATACAATTTTGAGTTAAAGTGATTTAGTTGTGGGCTTTGTTAGGTAACTTGTGATTTATTCTGCAGATTACATGACTAATTTCCTGAGGAAATTTTTCTTTGAAAACTTCTTAAGATTCATTTTGTAGGTTCTTTTAAGTTAAACACTAAAGTTCTTAACATCTCCTACGCTGGCAGATTAAGATACTTTTGCCGAAGCTTCAGAATTTTTCTTTTTTTTTTTTTGGATGAAAGTGAGTTTTAAACCCTGAAATGATCTTGTGGATTTATCACAGCATAGTAAACCCAGAGAGTGAATAGGAAATTGTTTAGTGGAGAAGTGGCAGGAAGTAAAGTTTGAAAGTGCTCTGTCTAAGCCCCTTCCAATATCCTGTCGGGTTCCACAAGGGTCGATTCTCGGAGGATGTAAGAAGGATTCACAGATATGCTGATGATGCACACTTTTACTTAAGCAGGTCTATTAGGCTTATGGAAGATGGATTTGTCCATGTCAACAACGATTTCAATCGAAGTTAAAACTGGTCTATTAGCAATCATGTGCAGTGAAATCTAACTATTTTATTATAAGTAACAACCACGTTAATAAAAATGGCTTTCCCATCATCAATATAAAAGAACTCAAGCCGTTTTCTGTTGCGTAGGCCTAGAAATCTGGGTGTAGTAATAAATTCAACAATATGGTATAGTCACAACACCATAAACTCCATAATATGGAAAATCTATAGAGGTCTTCGTCAGCTGCGGCTTTTGGCTAATATATTTTCAAAGAACATGTGTATAAAGCTCGTCAGAACACTTCTTCTATCGCATTTCTCTTTCGGACGCTTTGTATTACCAAGGCTTTAGCATTTGTTGACGTTGACTCAGCTTCTTGGGTGTTCTTTAAATACTTACCTCAATTTCTAGGGTCATATCTTTTCTCTTCACTTTGCTTCGTGTGGCTCCCTAAAATATTTGCTCGACCGCAGCTCAAGAGCATGGCAATAAAAGAATTGTGGGTCCGCTTCCGCGGACAGATCTTGGATGAAGAGAGGATTGTTTCACTAAACGGATGGTTAGAATCACATCTCCCAGAGTGCCACTACAATCACGAAGGAAGGGAATAGTGTTTTGCCATTCCCAAGCTCTGCATGACATTAAATATTTTTTTTTTTACATTTGTGACATTATTCTATAAAATATCTAATGGCGAAAAGCCACAGAATGTTAGATACTCTTCTATGACATTCTCGATTGCAAAGTTGAACTTGAAAGATATATATACCATCCTATGAATTACTTCGTAGTGGATTACCTCATCAATACGACATTCATGCATCTATAATTGTCGTGTTAATCAATGCCAGAATTTCCCGTTAGATTACGTTAAAAACACCATAAAATCTATCAGTGAAACATTTAATTCATGTATAGAAAGTGTTCAGAAATTGGGTAAGCTGTAAGTATAAAGGGCCATGAAAATTTCTTTAATTGTAATAATTCTGGCCTGTGGATACAAATATGAAAATCTACGTGCTTCTCCATTGAAACAACAATGTTTAGAGAATACCATCGACGGATTAAAATAAATATTTGCATTTTTGAAGTAAATCCAAAAAATTAAAGTCATAATAATGTCAAAAACACTTGCAATATTTCAACACTCAAATTGCATACCCAGTGAAGCAAGTAATAATAATTAACATCGAATTAAAAAGAGATTGCTTATAAACGCTAAGATCTGGAACAAGATTGGATTAAGTATATGCCGCTTATATTAAATATTTCCGTGCGCCCGTTATATGGAAATTGAGTCCAATCATTGATACTGAGGCGATACTAAAAAAGGCTTCGCCCAGTGGATAACAAGTGTACGTTCAGAGCAATTTTGATAAGATCCGTCGTCCAATTACTCCAAAATTATGCACCAATCATGCGTTTAATTATACTGGAACTATTCAGGCGTGGAGCAGGGGCAGTTACAACACCGTACATTTATTGAACACAAAAAAACGCAGAGGAAGTTGAGTCAGGTGAATGATTATATTCCCAAAGAGGCGATTCACAGTGACGAATTGGACATTCCATCAGATCGGAAGTGCCTCGCATAACCAAACCTCAAGTCGAGTTTTTGTTACCTTGTCGCGCATAGTGTGGGAATAGAAGTTACTCGCACGTCTATCACTGATAGAGCACATCTTTCTTCGGCCATGAAGCGTTCATTGCTTCACTTTCCTTGGAAATCCATGGAAGAGAGTCGGCATCGGCACGACCCATGAAGTTGCAAAACAACAAAATTTGATACTCATCGCATCGTGGCCTGTGCTGATAATTTTTGTATGAGAAAATGTTGGCGGGCAGCTGGACGTCTTTTATTGTGAATAACCTGTTGCTGTTTGGCCAGCATAAATACCATATGCCTTAGTCACCCACCCTCTGGTGTTTCTTTTTTTGTCAAAGGTTCGACATTTGAAGATATCTCAGTCAAAGCTCCAGCCCCCAAAATAATTAATTTTTTTTATGTTCTTGTGCAGCAACACTTCGCGCTCAAAAACTTGAATAGGCTTAAAAACTTCGCCGGTCCGTATAATTTGTGGCTTTGACCTTATCGAAGGTTGTCTATGCTAAAGCTGTCGGGGTCCCAAGATCCAAACATTATCCAATGCAATCTGCTACGGTTACAATGCATTTTTCGGTAAGGTCTTTGAACTCGGCTATAAAACTTGCGTCCGATCTCGTTTCGCTGTAATCGGAGAGATGAAGAGTATTTTTTTTTTCGAATGTTTTGTTTGGTTAGTGGAAATTGATTGCATTTTTAGGAAGGTAAGAAAAAAAATGTATGGTTGTCAATGATTAATCATAATTTCAAAGTTAATAAGAAGAGAAAATCTGTAAACATTTCATTAATGCAGACAACTAATGGCTCTTCAATGGAAATGTTGCCACCTTAAAATTGAAACTATTCTATGGATTATTTGTAAAACTCATTTCCGCTTAGGATAGGAAATTTCTCTATAAATTTCCCTGTGAAATGTAGCCAAAATAATTAAAACGTAGATAAAGTTTTCACTTATCAAATTATTAGCTTATATTTCGTGTCTAGAGTAATCAAGCCCTATTGATGGTGGTTTATAAGTGATAGCATTGCTATAGTGTGATAAAATGTAAAACATACCTAAAATAAGGGTAGAAATCCTTTTCTACATCAGGCAATCATAGTCACCATCACATAGAATTATATATTTCTACATCAGAGTGTTTAAGTGATAGGCGTGAAGAACAAATGGAAATGGTTGTACCCAGGGGAGACCATGAAAAGCAAATCTGAGAAACTCTGTTTGGGCAACCTCAATACGGTTGAAGTGATAGAAAAAAGACCACACCGGACTAACATATTCGAGGTTATGTCAAATAAAAGTACAGTAGAAAGTTTGGAAATGTGAGAATCATTAAACTCCTTCGACCAGCGCTTCATAAATCCTGGTACAAAGTTAGCTTTATTAATAGAAGCATCAAATTAAAAACGGGAATGCCACAGAACATCCAGATCTTTACCTCAATCAGACTAATCAGAGTGTGGTCGCCTAATGGTGAAACTTAAATTCAACCAAGTCCTTTCACATGAAAAGGACATTTATTTGCGCGTTTCAACATTTAAAAGGTGGTGATTTAGAAAAACATTAATTGTAAAAGGTATCTAGGTCCGTATTTAAGAGGTGACAAGGATAGATCACCAATATAATTTAAGAATAATAAAGGGCCAAGATGTCTACCCTGAGGCATGCCGCATATGATGCTAATCCGCTCGAAAAGTGTTCTGCGAACGTAAAGTCCTGAGAACGTTTGGATAAATAAGCGCGGATACAGTCAACAAAATGAGGGGGAAACTCGAGAACAGAGAGTTTGCAGACGAGAATCCAATGATTAATCTTATCGAAAGCTTTACAGAACTCTATAAAAATACAATCGACTTTCTCTGCGGCCTCAAAGGCAGTTAAGCTGTAATTGAAAAATTACAATAAAGTAGTTATGATGGATTTGCCTTTAATGAAACTATATTAGAAAGATGAATATAAAGTACGTCACAAATAAGAGACTCGAAAGGTACATAAATTTAAATGTAAATCGAGATATCGCACCTGTTGTCATTTTTATGTGAGGAGATAATCATAGAGAGCTTCAAAGCATACGAGAAAACACCAGAACGAATAGGTAAATTAAATAGATAACAAAAATTGGAAATAATGGATGAAGAACATCTTTTCACAAAACAAGGAGGAATGCCATCGGGGCTACTCAACATTTTATCAGTTAAATTCGAAATATGTTTAGAGATCATATCTTTATAAAAGAAGAGATCCTTAAGTGGAAGAGATATCGGCCGAAATTTCATCCAAAAATGTAAAATCATTAAAGTTAATATCTCAAAATTGATCAAGGAACGCAGTATTGAAAAAATCACCAAAGATATTTGCGATCGTCTGAGGATCACTGTTAGAACTAAAAGATAAAGGTTAGAACCGGCGTGGGTATATTTTTTATGTACTTTTAGCGAAAAAATATCTGTGGATAAATAAATTGAAACTGAAATACTCCGTATAAAATTTTCAGAAAGTTATCGATAAACAAACTCTCATACAAACTCAAACATTGAAAAGTGTTTTGTAATTTCTTTCATTCTTTCATAAACTCTCGTGAATTACCGTGGAATATCAGTTAACACGTTTCCTGCCATGTGTACCGTTTGCGGTACACGTTTCTCTTTCATGAGAATATCACAAGTAACCTGGACGTACATATATGAAAGAGTTACAATAATTAAAGTCTGGCAGGGAACGTGTTAACAAATATTTTATTCATATTCACAAAAAAAAATTACTGGTGGTTTTTTAAGAAAAAAATTATGCACATGACTGAGATATTGTTTTCTATCGTACATAAAAACGGAGTGGAACATAGATAATGAATCTAATTGAAATTAAAATGAGTGTTGGTCTAGAGTCTAGACTCTAGAGGTTATAATTAGAAATGGGCTTAAAGGGAAGGCGTAGGCCGTATGAAGTGTGGGAGCAGTTCGCCAACTAGACTGACATTGATCATTTGACTATTATGACTATTTCCTTGTTTTCGTATGTGGATATGCCCAAACTCATTTACAGGTTGATACCAGTATTTATCAGTAGGCTCACCTGAATTTGTGTCGTTAATACTTTACAGGTATGGAACACAACTTTACCTGAAATAGAAGGAAAAACCGAAATTAGTTTATGTAAACGAACGAATTAATTGTAAAATAAAAAGCCTGCTATGCAACATGAATGGAGGCATTGACGAACATATTTACAACTCTTTTGAAAGTTTTGTTCTACATAAAAAAGTTTGGTGCAAACGTTTCATTCCGTGACCAGACACCACAACCTTATTGATGTCATTATTTTCAGTTTTCCCCGAGTGACCATTACATGCTTTAATAAATGGCCAGCTCAAGCATAAATTTGTGAATGCGTGCGTTCGCTATGGACAATTAACTTTTATTTTATGTTTCCGGTAGGCGTAGTGACACGAAGGCATTAAGCGTTATTAGCGCTTATCGAACTTAATCACTATCATCTCTTCCTTGTAAAAGTCTAATTGATTCATAATGCATACAAGTAGCAGTACAGTACAGCACGACGACCAATCTACAAATATTTACAGATGAATGAAAACGTAGAAGTTTTTCGGTGGTTCCAATCGACAAACATTTTAGAAGTTTTATAAACACGGTAGGGCTATGGGCAATTAAAGTACCCAGCCAAAGAGAAATTTTAGTTTCGGCTTTTTCAAAAGACGAAATCACATGTTTTTGTTGATGCATTAAGGGTCCCAAATGTATGATGAGTATCTAGCTAAGTCGTGCGCGTTACTAAAAGAAAACCTTTATAAGAACGCCAGTCGATAGGTTTGAAACAAATATTTCCTCACCTTTCGTATAAACAAAACAAAAAATGCAATTTACGGTGGTCGAAATGTTGAAAAACAAAATCTGAAAGTTAAATGACCAAACAGAAGGTGCCTAATTCTTTCATGTTTTGGTAAACCAGTTCACGTCACCGATAACAGCGTATGTAAAATTTGTGAATTCGTTCGTAGTCAAATTCTTATCCACAAATGAAGAAATATACATTTTGCCCATGGCAGATAAAATATGTAGGATTTTCTTTTTTATAAATGTGCATAAACCTGCTCAGGATTACGCAGAAACGAATAATAATTGGCAGAGAATTGCCTACTTTGCGACTTGAATGGAGCTATGGGCTGGCAACACTCACTTTTGTCAATTCAGTTCAAAAGTGAGTTAAAATCCTGTTTTTCACAATGATTTTTTTTATTTGTTTTATTAATTAAAATGAAGCTAAAATGTTTAATAAAGTGTTTAACGCACGTAGAAGCTTTACCTACACGTATCCATGTTTTTATTTTTTAGCAGAAAAGTTAGCACAGTTACTAAACCAATTCATACTAGAGCCCCAAACTATGCAGCTTTGTAGACGATGAAACGATACAACGAGATATTAGTTCTGAATAGTAAGTTCTTAATATGCTTCACTTTCATTTCTTCATTTCCACTTTCACTTCTATTCTTGTCCACCTCCAGATCGAAACAGATCCAGCTAGTCGCATTCCTCCTTAGTCTGGTTAGAGGACACGACAGATTCTTCTCTAGTACCAGGGCTAATTATCATAGGATATAAATGAATACTGTCTAATATAGTTTAATTCACGTTCCCGTTATCCACAATTGAAGGCTGAGCGCCTTATAACGCCAAGGCTAGCTGTTGTGGATAAACTAAGCCTAACATAGTTCCTGTTCAGCTGTATAAGTCATTTCGGCTATCGGGGACATATCTAGCTAGCACACTTTTATTCCTGCTATCAGCCGGTTAGAGGTTACATATAGGTACTCCCCTCTAGTATCAGGGTTAACTCTAGCATAGTTTCATTCCCTGAACTCATGCGATTAGAGGTCGTGACTGATACCACTCTATTTTCAAAGACTTCCTATCATAGATGAACTTCATCTAATATAGTTTTATCTTATTCCCCTCCGGATATAGATCGCGATCTAGATGGCATAGAGAAGTTATAGATAGTCGTGAAAATCTGGAACTCAACCCACGTTATGGAAGACCTTGCATGTCAATAATGGCCGAAAATGTGAACATAGTGGGAGTGTCTAGCTTACGCCTCGGACGAGTGTAAATTTTTAGTGTGAGGGCCAACGAGGTCATGGGACTGATAAAATTTTAATTATTATTTGAAAGAAACTGAAAATTAAGTTTATCTTAATTGAATCAATTTTTCGCACAATTTTCTATGTCCTTTATGTCGATTTTTTATTTACATTAATGTGAGCAAATTTGAAGATAAATACATAATAGGATTTTCATCTTGAATATCACATTTTCTTTTGCTCGACACTCTAAAATTGAAAAAAAGGAAAAATCAACAGCATCAGGACAATAAAAAAAAAATGCCTTTTCCTATCATTCTCCTTATGAAAATGTTCCAGAATAATTCTGTAGCTTCCCAGAAAAGCTATACAGAATTAAAAACTCAGCAGCAAATTAGTCGAGTTGGATTGTGAAATCGTCAATTACCCTGCAAACTTTGCAGACATTATGCCAAGGATTTATTATCTTTTTAAATCTGTTTAAAACTTCTTGAATGAGAAATCCTTTTATAATGATGATGAAGTAAATAAGGCAGCAGACAACTTTCTTGATTCCAGAAGAGAGAAGAAGAAAAAAAGAAATTTCGAGGGTCGTAGGAAACATTTCTGAGAAATAATGGGACTACATAGGCCATTAACTTTTTTAATAAATATTTTGCAAAAATTAAAGGGAGTTTTTCTTTTGTATTAATGGACTTTCGAATTCGCCAGTAAGAATTGCACTTTATGGGCCTTTCTGACCTCTACAATTTAATTTAGAGTCGGTTATTTTTAGTGACAAAATCGTTTTCGTATTTCCAATTAAAGCACCTCGTCATAAATTCAATAAAATTACCTTTTTATGTACAGCGGACAGTTTCCGATTTGCTGTTTATGACTGGGCTAAATAATGACGAATGCACTGCTGCAAAAGAAATGTCTCCACGTTGGTGAGCAGCACATTTGAAATCAGCCTTAACATGACAAAGGTTGCATGTAAATTGCGTGACCGCAAGTCATTAACTGCTTTAAATGCCAGCACTTAGGTCGTCCCTTATTTCCGAAAATTCATACCACATCCTGTTGTGGAAGGAGCAGAGCGTCATCAAAACCAGTCTGGCTGGCCATAAAAACTGTAACACCGCAGAGGAAATGTCGTCCACATATTGCAAAGTGTGCTTCATTTGTTGCACGCTGCATTCAGGTAAGTTCCAAGAGGCCCACGTGAATGGATCATTAATTAAACATAACCCCCAGCACTAATTGCATAATCGCGCCACCATGACCCCGTGCCATGAACACTCCGCATTAATCCTGAATTTTCAATTATTTTTGTTATTTTTTCAATTACCCCAACAAGCACACATCAAGTGAGGCTAAGTAAACGTCGTGGAAAGGGAATAAATCAAACAAATGTCAGTCTCCCACGACTCGGCTTCGCAGCTAATTCTGAATCCTCCGTTTGGTTAAGGCGAAGGGCGGAGTACCCGGCAACGTAACTCTGTGCGTTGCCTACGTTCGCCACCGTATATCCCTGCAACAGTGCTACAAATGTTTCTAATCGTGTATTTGTCAAGTATTGTTGTAGCCATCATGATTTCATCCATGCAAAATGCAGAAATCTAATAATGTTGGTTCAATGGCTTCTCCGCATCTCCAGTGGACCGAAGCCTCATGCCCAGTAGCGATTATATAGCACAGCATGTTGGGGGTGAGTTCGGGATCTTGCAGTCAAGCATAGGGCAAACGTTCTTGTACCATATGAGAGGATGGAATATGGTGCCGTCGACTTCCTTACTCGTTTAAGTACCCCACATAATATGACACTCAATCATTTATGGAAAAAGTGTTTCTCATATTTCATGTACAGTTGCATACAAAATTGGTTTCACCTGCTACTTGGGGGGAGGCTTCTTACAGAAATCTACTGCAGATTTAATGTAAGGGCAAAAGAATTGTTTGTGACATTATTATAAAAAAATTTAATATGCAGGGATCAGGAAGTTAACTCCACAAGAATGGACAAAACCCCCAGAGAAGTTATTTTTAATTTTTAATTAGACAAAACCCTTCTTGCTCCGGTACACCAAAAAGTTTATGCTCACACAAGCCCAAAATCCCTCAGCAAGTACTGAAGTATCATCAGAACCTGCTACAGTTTTAGGTATCTTCTCTGCGCGTAAAAAAGGCAAACGAAAGAATAAAATTTCAAGAAGAAAAGATTGTTTTTAAATCAAATCTGATGTGTTCTTTGCCAGGGTAAAAGTTGGACGCGTTTCCAAGTTATAAATTTCTTGACACGTGTTACATAATTGAATAAAATCACAGTAGTTATAACAACTTACTGAAACGTAGTTAACAAGACACAGAGGTCTGGAAATCTTGCTGCTCTTCCTCGCTAAACTGCTCGAAGCGAATTACGTTCTGGAATATTTCCCAAAAAGAATGGAAAAATGGAAGGAGGGGCCATTCTAAGACTTTGTACAAATCCTACCGTCGTGTCGTGTTAATCTACTTAAAATTAAGGATAATATGTTTGCAACAATACGGGCGCGATTCTAAATTCAAATTAATAATTTGCTTACTAATTCGTCATCCACGGTCGCTGTTTTGCACGATCTAATCAATAAAATCAGAGACATTGAGGCATTGAGAAACATTGGACATAGCAATGCTTTTGATAATACTTCTCACGATTCGATTGTCAGCGACCGCGAATGCATGAGTTCAATTCATGACCTGCAATTACCCGAGTGGCGATCTACGTGATGAAGGCAAAGGCTTCTTAGCACCATCGAGGTCTCCCCATAAGAAAGCCTTAGGCGTCATGATCCAATAGGAAAAGAACCAGATTTCATATAACTTAGCGTGGTAATTTCTTATTCAACTTCACTACTATCTTCACTATAGTCGCAGCGCAGCAGCCTTCGCTCAAAAAGGCAAAATGCTCTTCTACTTTCTTTAGTCAGAACCAGGGCTACGGAACGAAATAACTTTTCGACATTCCATCTTCAACAGATCATCTTTATACATGGAAAATATTTTTCCCTCCATTGATTATATCTCTTTTAGAGATAGAGATTAGAAGTACGCCTTTAGGAAGATAACGATCTCAAGAAGATAGAAATCATTAAAAGATACTCCTATTTATTTTATCATTTCTATTTCAAAAAGAGCGAAATATTCTGATCTTAACTATAAAGTCCTCGATGGATTAAACCAACAGGGATTATTATCCCAGGTAGTTTGTCTCATATATCTCATGGTATCTTTATCCTCACGTCCGAATTTACAATCTTTTTAACAGCGCCTATAAGTTGGGCATTTATGAAAAAGATCTTTCTCCTCCTGAAGGTGAAAAATGGTAGCGTTTTCGAACTCCTGACTTGGAGAACTTGCATTTTCTGGATAACAGGTTTTAGTCCTGTATAATTCTGGAAAGGACCTACCTCGTCTTGGAGGTGGAAAATTACTATTTTAGAAAACCTGACCTGGAAAACTTGCGTTTTTTTTACGAGGATCTTCTTTCTTGTGTTGAAAGTAAAAGTTCAACTCAAATCAGAAACTTTCGGGTCGAGACATTTTTATAAATAACTTATGAGGAAAGTTCGTTAAAAGTATATCCCTTGGTGCCGGAAAAGGGAGGAGGGTGTTATTTTGGTTTTAATGTTTGTTAAAGGTTTTTTAAAAGCTTTTTTAACTTGCCATGTTTTTTTTATTGTATTGTGTTTTCAGTTCAATTTTTGCCAAATTTTATTTCAGTTCAATTTTTGCCAAATTTTATTTCAGCTTAAATTTTTGAAATATTGAAAAAAATATTAAACTGTGAATTCATTTTTTTATTTAAATTTTTTCATGATTTTTGTATTATTTTTCTTGAAATATGTTTCATTAATTTCTTGTCTTTCTAAAAATTTATTAATGAAGCAATATTTTGTGATAAAAATTGTTTTGGATTAATTGTGCGGTCTTGGCATCGATGGTTCATTAGAAAGGTTATAAAAACAATCCTATCCCTCCTTCTTACGTCGAACATTATTGAAGTTTGAAAGTTAATGATTTTGTTTAAAATTAAAATTTCAAAGACCCAATTGCATTGTAAGTTAAAATTACCTCTTGATTGCCATTGACTACCGGCTATTTTTTTAAACACTCACAAGTATCCCTGTATCTCCCAGATTTTTATTTTATTTTTTATTAAAATTAATTTTCAATCTAAAACTAAACTAAATAATAAAAATTCGTAAAAAAGTATAAAATGTACTATTTTTTAAAATGTGATATTTTTTAACGTACAAGGTTATTAGCTCCCGGCGCTCTTTATTTCCTTGTGGATCCCAAAGATTTCGAATCTTAAAAAGTAAACACTCTTATTGGAAAACTTCAACTCAAAGTATTCTTCATTCGTGCAAAACACAACAATCTACAATAAAGAATTTCTTTTAAAATCGGATTATCTTCTTCCATTTATTTTCTAATTACATAGTAAAGTAGCATTTTAATAAAATTAAATTTCAAATAGCAGCCAAATCAAATCAATTCCCTTCTGCAAACATCAATCTCAAAATTTTACAACCCACTGTAAAATGCACGTTCACCCCATTTCGTATAATCTTCACAGGGGGTGCAACAACCAGCAATCCATTCTCATATTTACTGTGTAATTAGTGTGCAGAAAAGAACTCTCTTTCCCCCCCTGTTCAGCCGTGCAGGAGGATTGTTCTGGAGATCGCCTATTATGGACAACAAGGACCCTCTCCCTTTTTTCATCGGAACGACGAAGGGAGAATTAATATCGAAAGTTTTTTGCTTTGGTCAGCAAAAAAAAAGGAAATCCCCACACATGCACCCACATCATCATATGCCATTGCCTACAATGCTAGAATTTAGAATGAAAAGGAATAATTTGTGTGCATGTACCCAGGGATTTGTGTCATAGAAACGCCAGATTCAGGTGCAGGCGATTTGAATTTTGAATAAGACATTGAAATGGATGCTGGATTAACGTGAATAATATTATTGATGCTTTGCAGATGTTCCCAAACTTTGTAATGAAAATTGATAAATGATGAGGTCTTTTGGTTATTTTAACATGAGGTGTAATCGCTTTTTGCTGGAAATGCGGCTGCCCTTCGCAGAGTATGACATGAAAATAAAAATATGTCTGATATCTACGGGGGTCCATTATATTGTCAAAACGACAAGGAGGTTATGGAATACATCGTCTTTTCGTCGTCATATTCCCGGTGTTCAAAAGTACAGACCCAGCGAGTTTGCCTCTCAATTTTCCACCGGCGACACGGATCATATTTTTATTTTTGAAAAATGCAGGTATTTCATGTAACTAGGAATACTGCTCACCAACAGACAATAAATTCGGATTGTAGTTCAATAGGAGCTGCTGGAATTGTTATACATGTACTCTTGAAGGTGACAACCCAGTAGGAAATCGAGCAATTAATGAACACGGCAATGACTTCATCGTAAAGAATCAAGTTTTCATCATAAGTAACAATTCTGTTCTTGTTCATAAAAATCTCTAAACGTACTTATGCAAACGCGTATGGTTTAAATCATTCCTCAGCTGTTCTTTCCACACCAACAACAAACAGTACACTACTACAAACACCTATTGCGTCCTATTGCATATTCTAATCCAGTAATTTTGTTTCTGGTGGATACGTGGTAGGATTTGATTTATTGCAAAGCTACGATAAAAATAAAACATTTGGTTGTTCTTAATGGGACTTCTGATTTTGTCCATAGTCTGTGCTTGAAGTCACCGTTGCAAAATTTCGTAAAGTACCTTCGAGCAAATAAACTCTACCACAGTATGGATTCCACGTCTTGTTCTTGCTCAGGTATATTAGATACATATGGAAATAACCAACATTTCAGTGGTCACTTTTCTCACGAAATATCCTAGCCAATTCCCAGAAGATTCTTACCAAGGTTCAACAATTAATGTTCACTCTTTCACCTTTCAATCAAATTTCCGCTGTATAATGTAATTTGAGAATTTATCATACTATTTCTGCATATTGCCAAACAGTTAAACTTGAATAGATTCATAGCGAGTTTAATGTCTATCGCTTGTTTATATATTCCACTCAGGGCTTCATTAATTCGCACGCGTAATCCAGAACTAGTTCAACTTAAGTAAGTCTGACTGCATGTTGTTTGCATATAAGTGAAGGGAGATATCTAACATGACTCTGTTGAGGTCAGGTCAAAACATAGTATTAGATTGTGCATGATCCCCTTTCACCATTTGTAATCTAATATAAGAAATTGTGATAGTTAGCGAAGAAATTTTAAAATTTTGTAATTAATTTTGAATAACTGACTAGATAAGAAGTTTTTGGTTACATTAGGAGGGATTAAAATTATCGAGCCTTGATTACATCAGTAAGACCCAAGGAAAGCCATATCGCATAGCAAAAAATAAAGTTATTACAAAAGAGAGTTATCCAGAAAAAATGCGATAAATCTTTCTGTGCTATTTAACCGTTATTGTATTTAAGATTCGCGAAATGACTAAAGCCCAAGACCATCAGAACTCGGAAAGGTGATCAGATCACAAGAAAAGCGTCGAGTACACTGTCCAAAAAAGTCCCATGACGATCATGGAGAAAAACGGAGTAAACCCGATAGAAAAGCTTCCTCAATTTGTTTGCAAGCGATCAAACCATGCGAGCCTCTAATCTGCGAAGAAGTGGGTGCTACAATCTCATTGTCCGTTGTACCAGGATGAACTCTGTAGGTGAAAATTTATTGTGGTAGCCTCGCTGATCCGAGCATGATAGTATTGCCCGATGATGGTATCATCCGTGATGGAAATTCTACAACAGGCGTGTAGGCAATAATAGCAGCAGTATCACTGATAGCTGTTAGTGCCATTATGTAGGGTTCGCGGTATCAAGATCCTTAACGAACTTGAAGAGGTACTAACAATCAACAGGTTTCCCAGGTGATAGTGTCGCACTTGTGTGCGACACGGACGGAAGTGTGGACTCTGTACCAACAACCATTGAAGGAAGAATCTTTCCAGAAATCTGATTCTTTACAAATGGTGCACAAATTGTGACAAAAAATTGTGGCTCACTTGCAACACTTTGTCAGGTCAATTTCCCAATCTCCCCTTTCCTAATTTTCCTCCGTCTAAGCTCTAAGTTGTGCTGTGTGCATCATAGAGTTTTCTCCTGAGCTTAGGCAATACCTAAAAAAAAACAATGGCGTGTAAACCTCGAACACTGATAGAACCCGGGATCTTTTCAGTTACCACCAAGGTCTTGTTCTAAAATGTTATATTTCTCAAGAAAAAAATTTTTATCATCACCTCCAACTCCTAGTTTTCGTACCTTGAAACCTGGAATACATTTAATAAGTGTCTCCACGTTCTATACTAAAATAATTAGATTGAACGAGCCCTAAGTATCTTTGCAATTCCGTTTACATATTCCAATATTGTAAAATTCTTGTGGTGACTGAGGGAGTTTTTGATTGCTTTCATTCAATTGCACATTTTTTCTATTATTAAGGAAATCTTACTAGAAACGCAGGATATTACGCCGATTCTGTTGTGGAATAAATTCCATTCCTTTCCCAGTCATATTTCAATAATTTATAGTATTGACCAATTTCAATTCTCACAATTTTGGAATTGGCGTATCTAAAGCTAAACCGGTTCTAATTAATTGAAATGGCCACGCCTGCTGTTCCTATCAATTATAAACATTATTTTGATAACCTACATCGATGGTAACGACAAGAAAAAAAACGAATTAAATATTTTAACAGGCTTTCGAGGCAACCATTTATTTCATCCTCTCTCCCAGGCCCCAAGATGACATTGCGTGATAATACCAACAAGCTGTAAAATGCAGGCACGTCATTCACGCAAGCCAAATAAGAAAGCCAAAAGGTGAATTAATTTGATATTTCTTTTAAAGTAAAATCCAAAGCGTGTCATACATCATCCGTATCTCACACGTTGCGCACACATTTACATACGGACTGACCCTCATATCCAAAAACCGGATTTAATGCTTTACACTTGCACTACTTTACACGCCAGGACGAGACGAAAGGGTTGGGAGCTTGGGAGGTGTTTTTTTATCGGCTGACTAAATTTATATTTAAACAAAGTTCTCAGCACCCTTTAACTGCTGGAAGAATGGCGGCATTAGGAAGGGGATGATACAGGGATGCGGAATTGCGGACCCCATTCGAAGGGTGAGCACGAGGTAATAACGAACCCGTGTACCAAAATAACAACAGAAGTGCAAAGGCGATCGCCTGTTCATGGAATAAATAATCCCAAGTGCGGCTCATCTCAATTTCGGATTAATGACCACGTCTTGCACGTGCCACGGTAGTTTTTGTTAGCGACATGTGTGCACTGCTTGGGCTTGCAGTACAGCAATGTCCAAAATGCCCCGCCATCCGCAATGGGTGCAGTCGCAGTGTTCTCTGCAGATATAGATATGCTGAGATATTAACATCACAAATGGCCGATGGATGACTCATGGAAGGCGCTCTTGGTCCCAGCATCCCCCGCATCCTGTTCTATAAAAAGAGGAACTATCAAAGGAACTGACAGTGATGGCAAGGTCGGCTTGCTTCAAAGAGCTTAATGTGTGTGCAGTTCTTTGAATTGAGAGGAAACAGATTGCACTGGCACACGGCTTCTAAACCCCTCACAATGGTAATAAAACCAGTTTTTCGGATGAAATTTCTTGTTTGGCTACCACAGAAAAAAGTGAAAACGTAAGGAGGAGTGGAAAACTTTGTGTGGAGGAAATTAGTTTACATCAGGCATTCCCTTTCCAAAATGTTGAGAAACACACATGGGAGGTAATGAAGAGCGAATTCTCAATTTCGTCTCCGCAGAGGACTGTGAACTTTACTAAAATCTACTCTGTTGGGAGATTATGGGAACGGAAGTGGGATTTTAATTTTCAGGACATCCTGTAGCACCAAATTCGTTTGAGGACTAAACTTTACGACCACAATATAAGGCGACCGTTTACTATCTCCATTGGGCCTGAGTTTAGTCAGAGGATTTCAAAACACACTTTCTAGCCACATTATTCCGTGGTGGAAAATATGCCCTTAATTGCTGACCATCCCTTTAAATCTAGAATACGATGACGAAATTTTGCATGTAGCTGAGATTATTGCGGCGCTAAATATATCAAAGGTTTTCGTTTGAGTCCGGCATTCTTTTTTTGAAGCTAAATTCAAAGCAGTTTTTAGAATCAAAAAATTTCTTTTCTAATCGTTTAATCTGCAAATATAATGTTCAAACTCTGATCACAGAATATAGACCACATAAGAGGTGCCGTCAAAAGCAAAAAAATGTTAGAACAGTGTAATCCAAATTTCCTAATAAAAAAGTTCTCACCGTGAGTTAGCTGAATCAAAAAATTAGACTAGAGTATAAACCAGTTTTCGGCTATAGCCGTATGTTTTTTATTGTCAGGAAGAACCGGCAAATGACAGACAGATTTACATGATCAGATTTAATAAGGCACCAATTTTCCTTATCGTTGAAATATTCTTCGTTCCTTACAAGACTGTGCTTTGATCCATGTGATATTCCGGTGTGTCACAAGGCACAAGGCAATTAATTGCAGATCTATCTGTAAGCCAAAACTGACAGTCTTAATCGCCGTAAACTTCTGGATAAGTTCTATAACAATTTCAACATTAGTCGTATGACAATCAACCTCATTTGCACTATTTTATTTCAGCGTAGTCTCAATGGTCACTTGTCTTTCATCTCTAGAATTATGTCCGGAGTTCCACAGGGGTCAATGCTTAGACCGCTATTAGTTAACCTTTATATGAATGAACTTCCTGAAATTATGGAAAACTCCCACATTCATATGTATGCTGATGATACCTCACTCTATATATCTAGACCCGTTGGATTGATAGAGCACTGCGCATCTAAATTAAATATAAATTTAGATCATGTATAATAATGGCCTAAAAACAATAATCTTAGAATCAACACTGCGATGTCTGCTGTATAGTTTGCTTCCTCGTTTTAATACCTCGTTCTCACATGTCTTAGGTTCTGCATATTGGCTTTGCAAATTAAAAGTTTGTTTTAAGTTTTGTATTTTTCTTTTAAATTATTTGGTTTTAAATTTGCTATTTTTTGATATCATTTTGAATAATCATTTGTACGTTATTTCTCTTCGTATTAATTTTCTTATATATTGTTTTGATTGATTACATTAATAGACGTTAATACTTATACATAAATAAATTATGAATTCATATACGGTGAATTTAAAAGGTTTTTGAAAAGGAATTAAAGGATTATATGGGATTAGGCTTACTTCTAGATGCACCAAAGACAATAAGTCCCGAACAGTTTCGAACTGACGTCATTAGTATTTACAAAACTAAGGATTGAATTGCAAATTACAATGATACGTCGAATCGTATGTGTTTTTCAAGAACACGAATCAACACTGAATGCACGAAAATAGTAGTATTGGTTGTGGAAGCATTTTATTTATTTTATAATAGTACGTATTTTAGAAATATCTTCGCTTAAAAATCTACCTTAATCTGTATTGATGCGAGGATTTAAGTACGATTGCAGATTTACTGCTTCACAATCATGTTGGTGACGGACAATTTGATGACACCTCGTATTCTGGACATGACTACTGGTTGACATTTATGTAAATATTGAGATTCAAGTGATTGTGGCTTTTCTGATACCAGTTCACTGACCCCAAGCTGGTGATAAGATAGCAATATGTGCGCTTAACTATGAGCCAGAATAATCGAATATTGACTTCGTTGTACCATTTTCTAGCAATTATTTCTGCAGAAATGTGGAAGAAGAAAAAAGCAATTCACTACCCTCATTTATTATAACCTTTACTCAAAAACGCAACTTTGTAGGGTCTAGCCCCGAGCAAGTATATACCCAGCTGGCGTTGAATGTCGATTATTATTACTTCACATATTTTCTACCTTCAAACCGTAGTTCGTAGTACATATTGGGAGATGAATTAACAGAACCTTTCGTTTTACCCTAAGCAAGTTTAAAGAAAAAAACGTTTTTTTTACACCACTGGGGAGGAGTGTGTAAACCACCGCCGTAATTCAAAATACACAGTAAAGCCGGAATTAAAGGTGAACACTCAGTCAAACATTCACTGGGATTAGGGGACAAATAAGAAATACTGAGTGCAATGAAAAAAAAAACAGAATAACGATAAGATAAGATAAGAAACGTTCAGGCAGGTAAAAAAGGTGAAACGAAATTCTTGATTACAAGTTAACAGCTGTCTGCATGACATGTGCATCTGCATCGAAAGTTGATGTAGGACGAAACTCGATCAATTTTGAATTGGTACGGTGCCTGCAGTTACAGATACGAAAAAAGGTAAGGGTATTAAAGCAAAAAGTATCCAACATTTTTGAAAGCAATTGCTTCTGAGTAAAATTCCAGATGTTTACAAATTCTTCTGCCGGTAGCAATTATCTTCTACATGAAAATGTGGAAAAAATGTGAACACGATCACATTTAGTTTTTAATTTAGCAATTCAATGTTGCGCAAGCATCTACAAAGTTTCGCAAAATAATTCAAAAAAATACCTGATATCAAGATATTTATGAATTAAACAAGAGATTTGTTTTGTATCAAAAAATTGTTTGTACTTCTTAGAAGAAGTTGTCGACTTTCGTAGTAGAGAAACGACATTTTGAAGCGCACGAGTAATTCCCAGTAGGAAATCAAGAAACTGATGCACACGGTAATGAATAATTTGATCGAAAAATATCGACTTGACATAGTAATGCAAAATATCAGATAACAAAGAATGTTAATGACAAGGTAATACAGAAGGTATTGTACTAGAGAAATTTACGTTTACTTGTTTATTCCGCTTGTTTCTCAGATTTTAGTGAAAGCTTACAAACGCTTATGAAAACAAAGGAACAAAAATTGAATAGGTATTTAAATTGAACCGTATTTTTACATTTACATTTTCATCAATGAATCAATAAATAAAATAAATAATAACACACCAAAGAGTAATTCATGAATTTCCAATGACATCCCTGTCTTAAAATTTATCAATGTTGAGAATGAATAGTAGTGTACATATGTGCATTACTTCATTAATGAAGTAATGAACACATTCCCTATTGGGTTATTCTGGGTGCTTCACAACAAAAAATACTCAATACTAAAAGGAATACTTTCCAAATGTATATCTGCATAATAGGTGACAAAGTTAAACAAATGCGCTGTATGAGTCTAACAAACAAATTCCATTGGGGTCCAAAGATGTTCATTTTTTGGAACACTAATTTTAAAACTTTTAGCATATTGCAACAATTGATACAAGAAAATTAAATCGAAACTGTGCAATCTAAATACGGTGTAGATCAAGGGATAGGTGTATTGAGCTGCCGTCTGCCTCAAACACCCACAATCTGAGACCAAGCAACGAAATGGACTTGGAGAGAAACTGGAAAAGTGAACCCTTTTTATTCTTGTATTGGTGAAGAGAGTTTCTATAGTGTCTATTGGAGTCTAAGGTGTCCAAGGAGGAATGTCAATCTCATCTAAGACGTTTACCGCCTTCTCTGCGTGCTCTTCATCCTTAAGAAAAAATACTTCATTCACGGACATGTATTTTATACAAGAATTCAGATCTATTTCGTTTCTATGCCTGTGCCCAAAGTACGGCAAGCGGTGCCGAGTTTTGATATTTTTTTATAGAGACAGCCTTTTGCCTAGAGGTGATGGAATTTTTCATTTGACTCTGTATCTTATTATTTACTTAATTTCTCACTGTATACACCACATTCTATACTACGTGAAAAATTTTGGCGCTTATTCTATTATGTAATATGAAAAAGGTGACAAAAATCAAGTGTTATGGGGCCTAATAGATACCTGTCAAGTTTTCAAATAGTTTTGGATGTTTTTTTAGGTCGATAGCAGGAATTATAGAATACATTTTGATTGGAATTGGAACAATAGTGTTGTGTATTTCCCTTTTCGTTTCAAGTCACCTTTACAAAATGGCAATGTTTTCGATGGACCCAACGAGTATTACTCCACAGCGCAGTGTAGTGTACTTAATGTACTACCGCAAGGGAGCCATCTTACACTATTTATTTTTTTTATTTATGTTTACAGGTTCGCTGCCGCCTTTTGGAAAGCTTTCATGAGAAAATATAGATATGCAAAAATGCATTTAGCAAGAGAGAGCT
>QYTT01085599.1:45443-92369 GCA_006980735.1 Dasypogon diadema | reverse complement strand
CCAGAGGCTGTCCGACGCAAGCGGAATGGATCCGATAATGGATGGTAAGGAAGTTGCATTGGATCGCCTAAAGGGATAAAAAACCTTTAGTTTGCAAAAAGTTTAGTTTTTGAGTTTCTAGTCGCTACCATTTCCGACCACATAAACTGCGATCCAGAGGGCAACCTCGATCCAAATCACAAACCTGGAAAACCAAATCAAATATGAAAAACGAAAACAAAGTCTTACGACTAACAAATGGGAAAAGTCCAGCCGAAAATCTCCTGGGAAGCAACCGTCAAGGAAGATGCCCCCTGCGCTCTAAGAAAATAGTCAGTATGTGGTGATATTATTCGCACACTTAGAAATAAATGAGCGGGTGAAGTTATTCAGAGAAGCGCTTCTAACTGCTATGAAAAACGTCATCAGCCCAGCACATTAATTTTCCGAAGAGCCATTGGTAGAAACTGAGGGCGCAGGCCACAAATGATAGCCTGATTATGTACCAACGTCATTCGACCTACCCATGGAGCTGTTGTGTGGTGGGTGGAAGGCTCTGGAGATAGATGGCATCCGAGATAGAAGAACACTCCTGTGTCTAATCGACATATCAGGGGCAGTTATTCTTCATTTTTTCCTATAAAAATATTAGCGGAAACGAGACTTTCAAGACTTCTCCTGCATGCAGGTTCGCCCGTTCATCTATTAGTCCATTCCATGAATCCATTACTAAGTTGCCGCGAACCGAAACTGACACTTTTGACACTGGAAACGACCCCCTACACGACGTTATGGTTGCCACAGAGTTTGAACTAAAGATTCCATCGAGGGAAGAGTGGGAGCCTCACTCTGTAATTCCTCCTTTGACTTATCTAATCTTCTGTACAGGCGGATCGAAAACTGTGTGCGACATTGGAGCAGGTTTTCTGTACGAGGACCTGCAGGTATGAGCCCGCAAGCAAAATATAATCTTTCTGTATTTCGTGAAATATGTGAAGAATTATTTCAATTGCTGAAATTTAGCGACAATCACAATGCAAAACTACTGTTGATAGCATGGACAATTTATTTTATTGAAACAAATACTAACAAAGGAAGAGTTTTTTTTTTCTATCGCGACACTACTATCACTTCGCTATAAAAGTTTAACTAATACAAAATAGAAGGAATCACATTTTTATATACATATTTGAGATCGTCCGGGGCATATCGCCTTGTACCACTTCGACCTGAACAGATCTTTTGTGATCGACCTTAACTGCTTATTCTGTTACTTATTTAATTGATATTGAGTACTTTAAAATAGCTCCTAATCTTCTTTGATGATAGCTGCATAATCTCCGTAGGTGTTGAAAATGCCTGGTGACTATAGTGTAGATGGTTTTCAAGGTCCAAAAATTCCTATCCTAAAAACAATCGCAAGCTTCCTTGTTCAGTTGTTTGTTATATTTTTTGCCACCATACCAGGGGAGCGTACGTTCCCATTGGTATGACTTGTCTTAGGGTTAAGCCCCCAAGCTATACCAAAAAGCCATTTGCACGTCCATAAGATTGCCGCATCTTTATTTAATATCCTTTTTTTAAGTTAAGATTCTGGGTGAGTCTCCGATCAAGCATAAGGCCAGGATGTTTGACTTTTTCTGAGTATCTTAAAGCTGTTCTGCCTATGATGGGAGTTCGCAAATTCATTTTTCTCCGCCTTATGAATGGAACTCCTTTTGTCTTTTCCAAGTTGTCCCATAGCTCGTTGTTTTCCTTAACGGGAATAATCAGGTCAACCGCATAACCACAGTCATCAAATCGAGCTTCGGATAACTCCTGAAGGAACCCTTTGGTGGTTGGTTTAACTCGTAGGTCAGATGCTACAATTTGGGTTTTTCTACTTTGAGCACTGGGTGAAATACAGCTAGAATGGTGGATTTTGCTGTCTGATTGCCGTATTTTTGTAGCTGTAACTTAGAGCATACCTAGTTCTAAAAAGCTTTTTGGCGTTGATGTTAGGTCTCCTTGTCAAGGTTCGAAGGTATGTAGTCATCCTTAATTTCATCGGATAGCTCTCCAGGTTCTTCATTTTTTCTGTATTGGGTTAGCGTTTGTTTATATTCTGCCTTCTCCCTTTCAACATTAATTCCTTCTTTTCTAGACTAACTATAGGGCTTTCGAGCTTTAGCTGTTATACTTTTCAGCTCCTTGTTATAACAAAGTACATCTTAGTCCTGCATTTGCAGGAAAGCTTTGATTACTGAATATGACACGATTTAAAGACGTATCTTTTAAAAGTAAGCTTCTTAGATTCGTAGAACATATATTAAGACCATTCGTAAGCATCAAATATGATTAGAAAAAAGCTTTTGCTTACGGCTAAGTGATTTTAAAAAATTATTCAATGCCGTGAAATGTAATCAACAAGGCAATTCAACCTCATCAATTTTTTATTTAATTACATATGCTGTACAAAATGATAGTATCGTGTCCTATTCGCCATTAACAGGATAAACCACCTTACTGACATGGCGTGTTAAAGTGCGTAATTCCCCTCGCAATCCATCAAAAGCGAGAACACCGCCGGTGGAAAAAACCTACACGACAAAGTGAATCAATTTTCCCATGATTCTATCACACTTGGAATGATTTATACAACCAGCCCTGGACATGTCAAGTTAGCTAACCTCTCATAAGAATTCCGTTCGTGGCAAATTTTAATAAAAATCAATTCAAACAGTTCGTCCTCCCCTCCCCTCTTCCGATCTTACGCTAGGACATAATTACAGACTTACCACCCGCGATGTTTGGCCATAAATTAGAGTCCTAAGTAGAAACTGTAAAAGCCCGACAGACACATGCGGAGAGACAGAGGAACGTGTGTTCTGCAGAGCACCTATCCAATGGACGTCCCGTCCCTTGACCGTGTTGCTTTCAGGATATGTGCGTGCTGTCTGCCCTCCCTGGTACCCTGCAGTCCACCATGGTGTCAGACTATTAAGTCCAGCTCACCTGACGTGACTGGCCATCAACATGTTGTCCGAAATGAATCGTGTACGACCTCAAGGTGTATCTACATATGAAAAAGTAGGAAAACACGAAATCGTGATAATCAAAGATCTCTGGCAAATTACCTGAAGAATATGCGGCACAGCGACCCACTGGACACTGGTCAGTAATGAAATCCTTGAAAACGCCACGATTGATATCGCAGATTGCGGTAATGAGCTCTTCTATTGGTTGTTTACAACCTTCTGCTTGGGGGTGACAAGTTGTTGCTGTTGACCACTCCAGACGGGGGTTCCTACCCGGATTACGTAAGGGTGTACGTTCCGCTAGAATTATGAGGCTGTCAGGTGATTTGCATAATGTAGGAGACACGTCCTTAATTATTTCCTACGCTGACCCAAGATGAAGAGTTTTACGACTTT
Source organism: Dasypogon diadema (assembly GCA_006980735.1). Lineage (NCBI taxonomy): Eukaryota > Metazoa > Arthropoda > Insecta > Diptera > Asilidae > Dasypogon > Dasypogon diadema. The sequence goes on along the minus strand of QYTT01085599.1, from coordinate 88,977 downwards.
CAACCAGCATTAAGCCCTTGACGAGCCCTGATTTGGAGTTGATTTAAGAAACTGTCACAACACAGCAACCCTCGTGTCGTTCGAGTCCTCTATGGATTACAGAACGGAGTGATGAATCAGATTATATTCAAGCAATTCTTTAAGTGTTATAAATGAGGGGCCTATGAGTTCGATCCGAACGTTTTAGTTCTGCGAATTTCCACGCTGCTGGTTGCTTTCGTTAGCCCGAAAGTAGTTCGAAGCCCAAACGCAATTCCAAAATCATTTCTCGCCGAGTAGTTCTTCGAGAACGAATTAATTTGCGTTTCTTGTGGAAGCCGTAATTTGTTAAAAGTCAAAAGTTAAGCAAACATGACTCATTCAATTTCACTTCGACATCCATTTGTCGGGCCTGGCGTGGGTGGTAGCTTCCAGAGCGGATTTAGTGGAAGTAGTGAATTGATTCTGTTGAAAATGTTCTTAATTGCAATTTATGGCAGACTGTAGAGGACGTAAGTGGAGCACTTCAAAAAGAATGTACCTCTGCAGCGCTATCCTTCACAATTTGAAGGACCTGGAAAGACGATATAATATTCATGGTGAAATGGGCAGCTACTAAACAACTCAAGGAATGTTATTAGCTCGAACAACAACACTTCTGCCCACCCTTCAACTCCCGGAGCACCAGGAAGGGTTAGGATATACCCATACCGTTACACTATATCCTCTTCTATTTGGGTCCCATCTGCCTCGTACAACATTTTCATTGAAATGGGTCTGAAGTGTGCCATCCAGCTGTTGCTGTTCCGGCGTATTCAGAGTGCAGGACATCAGCATGGCTCGTAGCTATAGAACTTGGCACAACGAGGCACTACAGCATCCGCACCAGCAACAAGGGCTCCTTTACATTTTCTGATCAACATGTTGAATGGATTCAAAACCTCCCTCTTTTCGCCTTAGGATAAGAAATTTTCTATGCTTCCACACTTCTACGGCAAGCAGTTTACTGCAACTTTAAAAAGCGGAACGGGCTGGGGCGGAGAAATTCCATCCTTGGCCAGTTCTATGACCGTGAGTGTATTCTCATATGAGAGTATGCTCATCACGTATGCAATATGATAACAAAGGCACCAAAGACGCCAAAAGCGGACTTTGTAGAAAAGTGATTGTGGGAGACGACAGATTCGAACGATATTTAGGAGCGTTTACACAGCTTAATTAAAGTTTCAATGCATACACTACGCCTACAAAAGAGCTTATAGTATATACATACATGTATACAGCAGGGGTATGTTTAAAAGGTGATATTCTATTGATGCCGAATAAATTAACTAGACCACCTCTACGTATTGTAAATTTGAACAGCAGACAAGTCTTAGCCACAAGGAAAGAATAAACCGAATCGGATATTTTTAAACTCAGTTTATTTTTCTTGACACAATTTCGAATACGAATTTTTTTCATTCTGTGCTCGCCTTTGTATTTGGCTTCCTGAGTAGTCTTCTTTTATGAGTTAGCCAGAGCTAAAGGAATTCCCTATGATGCTAAGCATAGCCTTGACCAAAAAAGGGGAAAAGAAGATATGATTGCGGACTTAAATCAAGAAGATAGGGGATGCAAGCACGGTCTGAATAAACGCGATTCATAGGCACAAAGGACGGCAGTAGATAGTAGTCGGCTCCATACCACTACGGCTAAATTGTATCTCCACAGTGCAGGGATGAGTGCTATTGTAAACCTCTTTGTGAGGTGCAGGGGATATTCTACAAGGAATTCCGTCTGAGATTTCAACAGAACAGTACCCATGGAAGTGTCGATAAAACAGTGAAAGTCAACCAAAATTACGTTGGTGCTCCAGTGTATCGATATTACATGTTACTAACTCGTCGGACTTGAAGAAAGTGTGTAAAACGATAGGGCCTTGCGGCACCGGGGTTTTAATCTTAAAAGGTTTGGAAGTAATGCCATCCAGGATTATGTAAATTGAATACCCATATAGAAGATCTTCAATCCATTGGGAGACCCGTCCTGAAGTCGACCCCTGAAAAATTTCTAGAACAATAAAAACAGGGAAAATTATGAAGAATTAATTTGATATAAAAAGTATATTTTTCTGGAAGTTTATTAAAGTAATTATTAGATTTATCTGCTTCCAAAATAGTGAAAACAACCATAATTGCTCCTATGCATCCTACATATTCAGCTAGGCAGGGTGCATAACGTCGCTTGATGATTCCTGACAGATCATTGGCATCGACCAAGCAATAACAGAAAGACTAGTCAGTTCCTTAGGCAGACCGTGAACGCCTTTTCTCTACTTTTGGCCCAGCGTTGCCTTCCCTGAGAGCTGTAGACTGTGAGGTATTTATTACTTGCAGTACAGAGTGAGGAAGACGGAAGGTCTCAGGCGAGGTGTCGATGGGCAAAGATTCGTGAAAAAATGTTCACTGTTTGCCTGTGAAGCTGAAAAGTCTTTCTGTTATTACTTGGTCGATGTCATTGGAGACTAAAACATGCTTAACAGTTTCCGCTGCTTCCAGAATTCATATTCCCAACTAATCTGTGATAACCATTTTTGGAGAATTCATGTCATCCTAGATACCTACCATATCCAATATCATCCTAGATCCGTACCCATATCCAACTGACATATTTATTTATTTTTTACTGTTTCGGGAATATTCTAGTATGCAAAAGGGGGACACCCCGCAAATTCCGGTCTACATTGTAATTGAATCTGGTGAGACTATAGGTGATTACGTACCTTCGAATCGGATCAATGGCGAGGATCATACTATCCAGCCAAAGGATAACAGCTATCCTGGATTTTTAAAGAACCTCTAGCGACTATCAAAGGCTGCTCCCTATCTCCTCCTTCAGTAGTGACACAAAGCTGGATTTTATAACTACGATTGTGCAGATGATCTGGTTATTCTTGTTAAGGAAAAGAACGACCAAAAAATTTCTGATAAAGCACGAACTACCCCTACACTACGAAAAATTGGTGTCTACGGAGGAGAGTAGAGAACTCAACTTCAGAGCTTCCACCTTATTTATTTATTTACTTCAATAATTAGTGGAGGTTAGACAGATGTATCAATATCAGCTTTGTAAATGTCAATAGCAGTGGACTTCAATGCATTCAGTACCAACTTGTTTCTCACAACCCAGCTCGCAACTGAACCAGGATAAATAATCCCAGTGGAAAAGATAGGTATAGCTGGATATCGTCGGTATAGATGTTATATTAACAATGAAGAAGAATAGATTCCTCAGGTACACCATTAAAAACAGGTAAAAATCCAGACATATGGCCGTTGCAGGCAAATCTTTGAGCCCTTTCTCTAAGATATGACCAAATAAGCCCGCCCACACACCTGGCAAAACCAAACCTATGATGTAATTTGTCCACCATTCGACCTGATGAAGGAATCCGACAAGTCAAGAAGTGCGAGAGTAGTAACAAGTTCGGGTGAGATATTCGCACGAATACCATCCGTTACTTTTAGTAACGCTGAGGAACGACTACACTGAGGACGAAAGTCCGATTGAAACTCTACCAATAGGCTATGGGCCTTAAGATGTTTACTAATTTGCATAGAGAGTAGACAGTAGACCCTCGAAAGCCTTAAGCAAAGAGCGACTAGGGTCTATATTCTTACGTAAAGAGTCGAGGGGGTTTCAGGTATTCGAACAACCTCAGACACTATGCGTTTTTGTGGAAAAAGCAGAGGTTTAGTATTGAACAAGTGCGTGATGTAACGCAATACGCAAGGCAGGATTAGTGTGATGAACTCCCGATGCATATTAGCCAGCCCAACGTATACATACCTCCTATCTATATAAAAAGTACAAAAGTGGTGATTTAGATGTGGAAGAAAAAGAACGTCAGGCCAGGTGAAAAAGAAGACTTGTAGGCACTACTTGATCAAGATCAGAGTAAAACACAAGAAAAGCTTGCAGAAGCATTAAATTTTGATCAGTCAACCATTTCCAGAGGTTTAAGGACAATGGAGAAGCAAGAAAGTTTGGTGTCATACGATTTGAAGCCGTTTTTTCTGCTTCAAAAACAGAAAAGGAAGGGCTTTTTGAATCAAAATGTGATAGGAGATGAAAGGTATAAGATATAATACTAAAACCCAAAGAGAAAAGAGTATATGGGCGACGAGGCCAACCATTGCCATTAGCCTCAAAGCAGAATATCCATAGCTCAAAGTTCGTGCTCTGTATTTGATGGGACCAGTGAGGTGTAAACTATTATGTTATACTAAAACCTGGTGAAACTATTCGTGGGTCTCGCTTCCAACAACAGTAACAATTGAAGGTCTGAATACGAGCAAAAACACGACAAGGTGATTCTTCATCACGACAATGCTCGATCCCATATTGCAACCACGGTAAAAGCAAAGCTAGGAAAGCTGAAATGGGACATCTTACTCCACCCGCGTGTTCTCCAGACAATGTTCCTTCTGACTACATCTGTTTCGTTTGCTGCAAAATCGCCCGGCTGGACTCGATTTCCTTCTTTTGAAGACATCAAAAAATGGGTCAATTCATTTTTCCGAGATGGTATCCATGGATTGCCAGAAAGATGGGAAAAAGTGATAGTAGATGGACGAAACTTCGAGTAAAATGTATTTTCATTTTTTATTATTCTCTTTTTCTTGCAAAACACGGAGGTTTTCAATTCATACACCTTTGTTACGAAATTATCTGAAGCAGATATTAATGTTGGAATCTTTTGTTGCATCAGTTGTGAAGAAATAAATAAATGAACGCCTCTTCGAGGAAACGAGTGGGCGCAAGTACCGTGGGCGACTACGACTCGTAGCAATTAAATCAACAATCACTGCCTCAAAGTACACCTCAAACTTGAAACGTTATTGCTGAAACACGCTGAAAATTTTATGAATTAAGTTCCTTAATTTGTGGGTTTGTAGCGATCCCCATACTTTTCCGGAATAATAGAACAGGCCCTCCATTGGTAAGAAAATAAAATTTACCTCAATTTTCCAAAATAGAAATTCCCCCTAAATTGGTGCGTGCAACAGGTCAAATGGAGCTCCTTTACGAGAGTTGTAGCGAACTGCAATTTAAAGTTCTTTCTGTACTGTTTAGGCAGCTGCATTTAAGAGATACCGAAGTGTCCCGGAACACCCGCTCCCCTCACACATATATATATATATATATATATATTTATATATATATATACGCAAAGATATTTTACTGCAGATGGGAAGTTCGCCCTCAATTGATTGAATATAACACTATTTGATGGAGGTTGGGTATTCCAGCCCTACCCACCCACCAACAATGAGGAATCCTTGTACCTTGGCTCCTGAAGGATGCATGCCTCTGTGTGTGTGCGTGGAGTAAATTGTGAAACAATGTACACGTACGGCAGAACAGTAACAACAAGCAAGTGATTTATGTCTCATTATTACATTTTTGGATCCTTATTTGGAAGGATATATGCGGTTCAGTCTGTACATGACCATGGCCCAAACTAGTCCTAGCACTGTTTAGCCGGACTACAATGCTGCTGCCTGCCTAAATATTTCTGCCGACGTTGCTGCTGGTGGCCGGCGGTTGTGGTGTTTTTGTTCACTGCGGGTACAAGACATGCCCATGGATTTTATTATTGATTTATGGCGTCCGTTTTTGTTGCTTCTATTGTTGAAAACCGTAAAGTACATTCCAACATAGAAAATTGTTTACATGAGCACTAAATTTGACTTTTAAATTTTCTGTCGGATCTTGTTATGTACGGGAATCTGAGTTTGGGCGCTATGTAGCTCTCCAAAAGTGCTTAAAGCGTGCATTATCGCATTTTCTACTTAAAGCGATGTTGGAATAGTTTCGCGAGTTTTGAATTCAAAATTAGATGAAAATCTCATTCCAGTATTATAATCCTATTACTTTTGGTTAAGCGTTGAGCATAGCTTGAGTTTTACAACGTTTTGGAAACGGTGGCCGTAGGATTTGTCTGGCAAAGGGTATGGCAGAACTTTAACACAACTGCTCAAAGTAGGCCTTTTTTTAAGTATACCAAAGTAGCGATTTCCCTCTATCTGGGAAAGTTGCAATGAGCGATTAACTTTGAAAAGGCTGACAGCCTGAGGATGTCCGGTCGGGTGTTCTCACCACTAACTCACCCAAACGGCTGGCCTTCCTTGTGACAATCAATAGCCTATATAAAGCTACAATTTCAATTCGTAATGTCATTAAAATGAATGCTTTAAAATTTACCATCACTTGAAATTGTGTAGAGTTTCGGTATTAGCTTTTCCAAAACCAGGAAATACGAGCAGCATCGGTTTTAATATACTTAAGCATAGTATTTTCCAAAAGTGGGAAAATTATTGTGTTGCCAGAAGAGAGTTGCTAACTGTAATCGAAACTACTAAAATCTTTTACAAGTGCCTCTATGGACAAATGTCAGCAGCCATGCGGCACTGAGGTATCTTCTACGATTTAAGAATCCTGGGGGACAAATGACGAGATAGATCGAACAGCTTGAGGCTCTATCCCTACGTCCGTGCAAGTGTAGACTACCGGCACTGTCACCATGTTGCGGAGAAGGATGGACTGGAGTTATTGCGACTTGCCATTGTGGAGCCCAAAGAAGGATGGGATCAAGAGGAATTGAGGAATGCATAATGGGATAGTCGCTTGGAAGGAAAGTTTAAGGACCCGCCTAAAAGGATGTTGCAGAGAGATATCCAATTCTCAAAATTCTCTTCGAATGTGGTGTGCTCATACGTATACAAAAAGTTGTTCCCAGAGCAAAGGTGCCTCAAGAACTACAAGAGTCACACAACTGAGTCTACATTCAGGAATTAATAAAACAATCGCTAACACAAGAGAGAGATTCTTCTGGCTCCAAATAAGAGAAAGAGGACCACGGGGGAAGGTCAAAGAAAAAATGAAACAATACAATACGGGTAGATGGGAGCAAACTTTGAAAGAATTGCGTTGCATATTTCTGGACCACTTCCGCAGACCGTGAGTGGGCTACGTCAGTAAATGAACGGAAGCTGACACAATTCCGAATCAGGAAGCCATAACTGTTGCCGAACAGTTTATAGCAATTTAAGTTAGCAGATTCGGCGTTCCTCATATGAGTTTCATTCAGATCACGGGCAGAATTTAGAGCCTTCTACCTTCCAGCTAGTGTACGAGTTGCTAGGTATTCGTAGCACAGGAACTACGCGCCTCCACCCTCGATCTATTGGAATATTGATGCGTTCAATCAAATCCTGAACGACCAGCTCTCGAAAGTGGTCGACGAACAGCAGAAAATTATGGCATTTCGGTACAGCCGTCACTGCTGTCACTACCACTGATCAGACACCTTCACATTTTTATGCCCCAGAGGACTATGTTCGAGACTTCCGAGGAATATATCTCCAAGCTATGAGACAATTTAAATGATGGCGATACAAGAAAGTACAGGAAGTTGGCCAGTGACGGGATAAAGACAATGATTTCAAGGCGAATTCAAGCGGTTAACAAGAGAGTGCCAAACGTTATATAATCCTCGTCGGGGGAAAGGAAAATCGCCAAAACTACAACAAACATAAGGAATGAGCTTACCGAAGGATCACCATTTTCATATAGGTATAGGATGCAGGGATCGAGGGAAACTAAAGATAGTTTATCTAGATAGGCTGACACCGTATCACCGCAAGGAGGAACAAGACTAGGCGCTAAAGTTTAGTTACTCAAGAAGCAAGTTGAAATAATTTCATCAGATAGTAGTGGTACCAGTTAGGTAGATTACACTCATAAAAAGATAAATATCTAGACGTTTTATAACAAAAACACTATGCAACTGTGTTTTTTTTTAAGTTATTGCCTAAGCTCAGGGAAGGAAATTAGAGAAAGGGAATTTGGGAAATTTTAACCTGACAAATGTTGCAAGTGAGCCACAATTTTTGGTGTGAATTTTTACTGTGCAACATCCAAGTGGCTTCAGAAGTACAATTCTTGTCAGTAGAATTGTCTCTACTACTGGTACCCAGGTAAACCGGTAACCCACATCCACGTGGGTGTTGTGTTCCAACTACACCAAGACAATTGTGGTGTTTAAGTGGATTTATTTGCAAAGTGCGATAAAAGAAAATTATAAAGTCGCATCCGTCCACAATATCAGGTCACAGGTGTTTTACCTCTGTATCGTGTGACATATTACCGTACTTCAATTCTGTTTAGCCTACAAATGCGTCCCACACTCTGAATTATTAATCTAAGAAAGATCTTCCTCTAGATTGGATGCTCATTCTGTGATGGCTTATCTTGCTTCCCTTTTTGACGCCAGCTGACAGTCAAGTTGATTAAGTCGTAACTTTACATGCATGCGAGTTGCTTGCTTGTAACTTATTTGTGCATTCGTGGTTGAATGGTTGGAGCTATTTTGCTGCTTACTAACTGGGTTTACAAAATCACTTGCATCTTGTATATAAAAATTCCACAATAAAATTTTCGGATTTATTTACAACATTTGTCAGGTTAAAAATTACTTCAAAATCTTCTAACCTGAAATTTCGTGAGGGAATTACGTAGGTGGCTGACACGGTGCTCAACGTGTTAAAGCTAGTTTAGTGCAGGATTTTAAAGTTATCTTTCATTTTCTAGAATAGGAAGACCCACCCAACGGTAAGCTTACTGCAAAACCTGTGAAAAGCTCATCCGGATTCGAATTAAACTTTATCTCGTTCATAGTTTTTCCAATATCATAAACACCCGCCAACATAAACTGAAAAAACGTACGGCAGAGAAATAGACTAAAGCACAATTTCAGATGATATTTCATCATTAGTACAGGAAAAATGATTACGTGGAATTAAAAAGTCAAAGGGACTCTGAACTTAAGTAAACTTCCGCTCCCTGCCCACAGATAGTTCTGAATTCCTAGGCATGCATACACTTAAGCAAAAAAGGACTATTCACGTCAAGCGTCCACAAGCAATGTCCGAGCCCTAGATTACTTTCAAACTTAAAACCCATTACATACCATGCTGTCTTGCAGCTTTAAGCTAGTGACCAGAATGTTGTGCTACACATGTTCCCAACTCCACAAAGTCGTTAGCGTTTATACGAAACCTTTAAATAGTTCTAGCCTCTACCAAGGCGAAGACAGTCAGGAATCATCGAAGTATCCATAAGCGGACCGCAAGGGACGGGCACTATAACTTCATCGTCCTCAAGCATAATTCAAGCATGTTATCCCCTGGAAAAATATACTCACACAGAGCAATGTGAATGGCTGAAGGTGGTGCAAATGTGCAACATCCTTGCCCCTGCCACTCTAGTTCTTTGCACGGGAAAACAAACAGAGTAGAACAAGTGCATTGTAAAACAGAGGGGACCTCTAGGCGCAGTATCTGGAGTGCCTACGGCCTTTGGTGGCGATGTGTGCATTCAACTCAAACAATAATCTTCGGCAGAAGGAAGGCACGGAGCAAGCACAGTTCTATTTGTGTAAGAAATTTAGATTGTGTTTGCGTTTGTGTATGTGTAGGCAACGTATTTGTTTGGCAAACTGGGAACGCGGTAAGAGTGTTTCCCACCGGATTGAGACTTGGGCCGTACACCATCGTCTGGGAGTTAGCCGGGGGGAATATAAGAAGGTGAGGAGTTACGACTCCTTTGATCCCCGTTCAAACTCTCATTAAAAATACATCGCCGCGCATTGGGTTGTCCCTAGGACGAACTTTTCTGCCAACCTCCTCAAGGTATTGCGGCGACAAATATAAATCCTTCGTTATCGGCAGAACGCCCATTGAATGCCTTTTTATGAGCGATTTATCTCGCTCGGAAACTGGGACTGAATTCCAGCACAAAATTGGCCCAGAGGTGGGAACACCCATCACATATCCTTGATGTGCCCATTAATAACGCATGAATCCATTTGTCAGAGCTCTTCATGTGCTTTTTACGATTATTACAACTATTTACCGCTGTATTGTTTTGCTGCTATCGTCCTCCGTGTCGTCCTTTTTCCTTCCTTATCACGTACTCGCCGTCGCGCCGCACGCCACCCCCGCCAGCAACAGGAAACTGCCTTAAGGCAATCTTCTTCTGACCGCTTTGTTCCTATGTAATTAACGCTGATGTGTGAACGTACGGGAATTATGTGGGGGACACGCATAGCTTGTAATTACTCGCCCCCTACGTGCGTCCTGCAGAGGGGCGCGGGCGGACGTGGGAGTCCTCCTGTTGTTTCTGCCATTATTAGTAGACGCCAAAAAACAAACTAAAAGGGTGGGTAGGACGTGCATAAATTTTTAATGTCGATTTTTACAGCTCGAATATAAAGAGGAACCGTAACATAAAATGGCGACGTCACTTATGAGCATTTTCGTTACTGCAGAATTATTGCAGTTGTACTGTTCATGAAAGTTTAATGAGCAAAAATATTGCAACGCCCGGGTCTTTTAAAATGAAGCATTAATTCCCGGACCTTCTACATGCCGGACACTACATGCCGGGCACAATAGAATTTGGCGCTGCTTCCCTGGAATTCAGATTGACTGAAATGCACGTCTGTTATCCTTTTGGATGCTATAAAAAGTGAATTTTAATACGGCAATTAAGTGTGTTTGCGAAAATAATAAAAAATAATTTATTTGGGACGAAATGGGCTACGTGAGGGATTTTGTTAGGCGAAACGGGGCCCATATTACCAAATCAAAACGACTCGAACCCTATGGAAGTGCCGCCCTCACTCTGAATATGGAAGAAACGAAATCCCTGATTCGGGTGGGTGGGTAAACTACAATAGCTGCTCTGCAATTGGGACCACACGAGCCGCAGAAGAAGTTTTTACTGCTCTACAATGCAATTTACATAGAGGAGAATGATTTTTGCTCATTAAGATTGACTGCCCTTGTTACGAGTTAAGGGCTATCTTCGTCGAGCTGAAGGAATTGAGCAATAAAAGACATCAATTGAGGAGGCATATTTGCATCATCCCGCTTATTTCTTCTTCACATTTTTTAAATTACTGCGGCCGTCCAGTCGGCAAAAACACGAAATCCTTTTCTTGGGATGGAACTTTGGATACCACGATGCCGAATTTTATAATTGCAGTCAAGAAATTTAAAACCTTCTTCGACCTCCGAAATTATTTGCTCCTAAACTCACATGGGGTAGCATAGATGTTAAACCCAGAGGAAAGGCTTTTCTTGAATTTGTGATTGGAAGAAACCTGCAGATTGCCAGCAGGGGAACACAGTGGAAAGAAATGATTGATGTGGCAAAACAGCAAAAGATGTCGGAAAACCTGGTAGATTGGAGGGCAATGCCTTTCAATTTTTGGTGAATATATATCCAGAAGAAGAAAGAAGAAGAGACTTATAACGATTCCTCGAAGAATGGATGTAGCGAAGTAGACAGAGGTATTGGAGACGAGTCTGCAGGAACAGCTGAAGGTAATAACCTTAGTTAGGAGCGACGCGTTTCGAGAGGCATGGCCTGTTACTTCAGTGGACAATCAGGATACCTCTCCTTGGAGGAATGGGAAACCAGAGAGTCTGGAGAAAGGGGTGAGAAGAGCCACAACCCAGGCGAAGAAGAGCGACCTGAAAAGAAGCCTCCGGAGTCGTGGAGTAATTTCTGCTCGAACATGGAGACTGCTTTAAAAGTCGTCGGTAGACTACAGAAGATCATCAAAGACCCGATCTCTAACGTTGGATTTGTCCGAAATAGGGCAGGGAAAATAACGGAAACAGTGGAGAAGACAGAACAGGATTCTAATGGAAGTACACTTTCCTGGAAGCTCCGAGCGGTCTTGAGCCTTGTATAGTCGCATGGCCTTGAGATTACACCGGGATGTGATGGAAAGAATTGTGCTTTTGGAGAGGGTGGGGGGAAGGACATCATATCAGCTTCTCGCCCGTCATATAATAGCGCCTTAGTTTCCTGCCTTTTAGTCCTATTACAATGAGGTATTTATACCCTGTCTCGCGACAAGACACACAATGATAAAGTGGAAGGAAACAAAGGAGATCGAGACCGAAACTAGGATTGAGCGATTATAACGAGGCAAAATTCTTTGGGTCGGTTAGTATGGCGCCATTTTTGTTGAACGAAATGGAGGGGGTGCCGATGGCCCACAATGCCCCAGGGGTACTCACCCTTGTTTGGAGCGGCGGAGGAACTGGATGTGGCAGGAATTGCTTTGTCCGCTTTGATAGATATTGAGGGTATAGAACTAAAAGTACTGATCACGCGAGCTCTAGGGGAAGGGTCACAGAATATCTACAGGATATCATCGCGATCAAGACACAAACGGTAGTCATCACTAGAAAGACAGAGGTTTTGGAATTTGAAACACTTATGGGAGGCCATATCTGGACGTATATTTGGATAGGAGATTGACTTAGAAATATCATGTTGAAGAAAAGCGGAGGTTCTGTTGCATCAATGTCAGTACACTGGATACATACAACGGTGGTCAAACCTATCCTGACATTTGTTGTGGTAGTCAGGTGACGTAAGGCATAACAGGTAACCGACAGGCGACAACTAGATAGAGTACAAAGAATGGAGTGCATAGAGATTAAGTGTACTTTTCACCCCACACCCACAGCTGCACTAGAAACTCTTCCAGAGCTGCCACCAAATTTATTTGTGAAAATACTTAAATAGCATTTCTTTTGTTATAGAAGCAGTGTTGGAGGAGGGGTAAGTGGTATTTTACAAGTGCTAAGTATGGTCATAGGAGAATCCTGGATAACGTAAGAGGCTCAGGATAACCAAACATTTCGCAAGACTGTGACAGATCACTGCCGGAAGATATTTTAATATTCACAGACAGATCCACGAATAATGGCAGGGCAAATTATTCGTACATTTAACTACTTAACAGAGGGTCAGGTGCGAAGAGGTAAAATTCACATTTCACTGGACCATCAAGCAGTGCACAAATGCTTGAATGGGACGAAAGTGAATTCCTCCACAGCGATATAATCCGTACAAAGACTCAATGGGCGTGCCTTGGAAAATGTGGTAGCACCTTGTGGGGGTTAGAGGATATATAGAGATCGAAGGGAACGAAAAGGTCGACACCCTAGTAAACTTTGGGGGGGGGGGGCTGTGGAGTTCCATGGCCCAAAACCATATCCCAGAAGGGATAAAGACATAATCGAGAAAATATGATAAGGGTAAGGTTTTAAACCACACTGATATTCGCTTAAAACCTCTGGTTTATATGCTCTACAACCTCCAAGGATGATATAAGACGAGAGTTTATATACAGAAATCAGAAAGGAGATTCTTCGATAAATGTTACATACAATCCTGCTTTCTTTCTTCCCGTGAGTAGCTTCCAATCAATGATTCACATTCCAAATATCACTGAGGACGAACCAATCGGCGGAGGGTTACAACGGACCTCAACACGCATCGATTTGTACCCGTGTACGTTCGTTAGGGTATGAGTTATTTAGGTTTTTGTGATTTGTTTTTCGCTAAACTTCTACTTTGACTACTTATTTCATCCTTCTAGGTAAGCTGTTAATACTAACGTCATGGTGTTGTTACGAACATAGTTTAATAGTGGGTCTATTAACTGAAAGAAATTTTTTTGTAAATAAATGCCACGTCAGACGAGGTGGGGTACTTCTTGTATCGTTAAGGGAAGCCCAGGTAATTCATTGCATCCTTTGTAATAGCATAGAAGTGGATTCCCGAACCCCTAAAGTGTTCAAGTTAGGAGAGTTTTAAATGCTCCTTCTATCGAAAAATAGGAGTGGGGGTTTGTAGATCTTTTGGAAAAAAAATCGGGAAGCTTTGGGTTTTGAATGCGTTAAATTAGGCTCGATTCGCCATGCGCAATACGAGAATTTTAATGATGTCTTCGTTGAATGATCCAGTCATGTGTGCTCAATTATTATCAGTGATATTTCCGCGGGAATAAGCAACTATTTGAAATGAATATGCGAAAGAAAGGGCACTGCCATCTGCAAAACTGTGAAATAGATTGGGAATACGACACAGTAGGTTATTAGTGAAGAGCAAAAAAGGTTGGGGGACAATACAGAATCCTGCGGCTAGCCAGGATTAATATTATAAGCATTAGAGATTACACCGTGCAAGGTGACACAGAAAGAAAAAAACTTCCAATCCAAGCAGGAAGGCGAAGCCTCAAAACAAAATGTTACGTTTTTGACTAAAAGGGTAAACTTCAAAAGAACGTAGAGAGTTTCCATAATGCGGCGCTTGAGAAGCAGTAGTTAGATAACATCAGGTCCGGTGACAAGTTTCGCAAGCGTCTTTTGGATCTCAAATTCGTACGGAAATGAAGCAACATTTTATTACATACGGATGGAACTGGTGAGACCTGTGTAGTGGGTAAAAGATGCCTTTGCCTTTTCTAGCCAGTCCATATATAAATTCCCATTATATAAGAGAGGTGGTATAAAATGAGAGATGCAATTACTTTTGACCGATTTAACAAGCAATCAGAAACCTTTGCTGCTTCAATGGCATACAAAACCTTCTTTTTCTAATGTCCTGGTCGGATTGGTTTTGCAAATGTTGGAATTGCATCTAGTGTGAGCTTCAGTATAAATCTGGATTGTTTTCGAATACGTGTTATTGGGTTATAGTCCCAAAAAACTGCTTTCTTGATTCTTATGATCCTCTTTCAATCCTCTGTACACCAAGGGTTGTACAAGTGGACAATTGGATCTTACTATGCGGAAAGTGAGCCCTAGGATCCATGAAATTTACTACTCTGTTACCGTTATTGTTTGTATGTCAAGAAGTATGTCTGTTCCCCCGGTCCGTGAGGGAATTAGGACTGTGGTTGAGAGAGAATTTATTTTATCGCATTTATTTTATTAATTCTGGCAGTTAATAGATATGATCCAATTCAGGAGCAGAATCAGATTGAAGTCCTGCATTGAGTAGGACATAAACAATTCAGTTACATACCACTCAAATTCAACCTGTAATGGAGCTGATATATAAAGTAAAAATCGTGTGCTAGGATAAGGAAGCGGATGTCTATTATTGGGTCGTTGGTTAGCAAGAAAATGCATACTCATCTTATATTTAAAGTATTCATATATATTTCCATCTCATATATTACAATATATTTCATAATAATGTTTCACTGGCTTGTATAGTAATATAAATACTTACATAAATAGGTTAAGGTATTGCTTTGGAAAATTGCTAAATGTTTACTGCACCTCAATAAAACGAGCGCTAATTAACATTCTTACCATGGTAGGGGGTAAAATGAATAGTAACAACACGTTTAAATTGTTTTGGTATATTTCTTATATTCATTCAGAATGAATTCGTTGTTTCATAATTATTGCTTTTCGTAAATTATCTCTAATAAAATTTTTCAAAACAATTTGCGCTTTCACGTCATAGCCACCGTTGTATATCTCGACAATCCCTGGACAAACCACGTAACTATTAACTAGAACAATACTTGTAATAATGTACAAAGTTAAAAAAAAAAATACAAGAGAGAAGGGAGAGAGAGAGAGAGAGAGAAGGAGAGACGAAAGGTGTTTTAAAAGTAGTACAAATGTGCTTACAAGTGAATTCCTCTATTCATCCTTCACTAATTCTACAATAATTTTGGTGTGTGTAGCTATTAATTAGTTCCCATATCTGGCAACACTATTTTAAACAATGTCTTCTTTTATAATGTTCGTGATCACAATTTTGGATTTCTTAACGTACTTGCTTAGTGCTAATCCTCAATTTTAGTTAATTTTGCTATTTTTATACATAAAAATACTTTACAAATTGATCACCGAAGGCCTTACTGACTACTTTTTATTGCTTTTTGATACTCGGCGAATTTCCACTGGAGTTTTATTGAGTATCATTTTGTTGAGCAAAATTATGGAAATGTTAAAATGCGTTTTTATTTTTTTTCTTTTAACTTATCTTTTATGATCTAAAACAAAAATGCCCAATTTCAAAGCAGGTCGTACGAATTTGATAAGTTTCACACTGTTAATTGTGTTTCTTAAAATTTGTCGATTCACATTAATCTTTCTACATTTGTCGTACAATCATTTTTAAAAATAAGATTTAATTTTACACCGAAAAACATAGATGACAGTAACACTTGTGTCTACATATAAAAACATTTTCTCGTTGTTTATCGTTCGATTAGAATTGTACTTGCAATTACCACGAAATAAAAACTCTTAACTTCTTACATGTTTCCAGCAAAATCCCCTCCACAATCTGCTAAGTATCAACAGACACTTAAATTACCATTCATAACTTGTTATTTGGGTACGGGTCCTATAATTTTAATGAATATCTCTTTATTATGTAACGTGAAATAAAGAACGAAAACCTATTGCCGTCAAAAATAATTCTACATCAAAACTTTTGAAATTATTCACATGAAAGCAGAACAGAATCCAGGCGATGAGCAGGATTCCAGTTTCAAAACAATAAATTCTAATTGTTACAACAAACACTATTCATAAAACCAATCCCAATTTAAAAATATAAAATCACACAAAATGTTTTTCACAGAACGTCAAAACACTTCCTCAACGTCAAAATGTAGCACAAGAAAGGAGTGTTACATCGTAGAAAATATTGCTTATATGTTTTTATTGCTTATGATTCCAATTATTCGATGTTTGGCTTATCACAATTTGTCTAGTTTAAATGCACTGTTTTTATAAAGAGTGAGAACACACCCCCTCCATCGAGATTACTCAGCAAAATGCCAATAAATGTCCAGATTATTGCCAACCAACTAGAATCATAATAAATCTAAAACTTTTCAAAAACATTGTTGTAAATCTCACTACGAGTGTCAACTACGTGATTACATGTCAAAAATATAGTTCCTTACCCTACGTGTGTACGTGTATGTCTATAACCTAATTTATTTTTTAATTACGAGCTGTGAAAAAGAAACTTGAGTACTTCGGATTTCGGGGCATTAATTATGGTTCGAAAAAAAATATGGTTCGATATTTTAGAAAACCGTAATAGAGGTATGCTTGAAGGAGCCCAAGCACTTGAGGTGATGAGCAAAAAAGCAGGCAAATCCCTTCCTATTGAAAATCAACGTTTCTTTAAGGTATTGCCTACAACTGCATAGGATACGCTTAGTTTACGCGGAGGGAAATTTTAGAGAGGAGAAAATTGGAAAATTTTTAACCTGACAAATGTTACAGATAAGCCACAATTTTCAGAATAAAATTTTTAATGTGCACCGTCCCAGTGTAATTCGCGTCAGTAGAATTGTCTCAACCACTGGTACCGAGATAAATCACCGGGCCCCTTACAGGATACGAACCCACGCCGACAGGAGAGAAAATCTGTAGATATGCACGTCAACTCGCTCGGCTATCGGCATCCGAATGAACTGAATGACTTTAATGTACGATAGAACTCAGTGGTCAATAGTCTATCTTAGATAGAGATTAAATACATCCATCCAACAATGCGACACGTCTAAAAACGTATATAACCATGAAAACCCAAACAGTTAAAAAACGATATCAGGGCTACCCAGGAGTGAACAAGTGGGGGGCTACACCTTCAGAATTGATATTAAATGAAAATAGCGAT
This sequence comes from Dasypogon diadema, assembly GCA_006980735.1. NCBI lineage: Eukaryota > Metazoa > Arthropoda > Insecta > Diptera > Asilidae > Dasypogon > Dasypogon diadema. The sequence continues at coordinate 71,418 of QYTT01085599.1, read as the reverse complement.
GCAAGATCCTATGTACCAAGTAAAATTTCCGGTCGTTGTATTAAGAGCCCCATGGATACCTAATATATATTAGTTTTGGTAGTAGAAAAATATGTAGCAGGATTTAAACTTCAATCAGAAAGACAGGTGAGTTGCACTAAGCAAATCTAACCATTTTTTAAAGATAAGTATCAATTCTTTAGGTCTAGCCTCAAATATTTGGGGTTAATCGTAGACTTTCGAGGGCTCCGAACAGATCAGGAAAAAGTTTAGCATTAATAGACTATCTCCGGTCAAAAACCTTCACGGAGGTGAAGCGATTTATTGGCCTCCTGGTATCGATATTTTATAGCTAACTGCGGTCAAAAAACTACACCTATTTATGAATTTTCGAAGAATTATAGAAGGCGACTCTTATCAAAATATGGGAGGTTTCCCCGATTTGGAGTAGAGAGGAGGCTGGTAATTGAGCGAGTTCAAAAAGGTATTTTGGAGTTTGGATCTCAACGTGTTCCGAACAAAAGAAAAAGTGAAACCAAGCAAAGTTATCGCGCCTGACGGAAGATTTTCAGAAATTTCAATTAAACCAAGCCATCGGAAACCTTGTAAAGGTTCAACAAATCTACCATCGGACACGAATGCGTTAAAATAAAGGAGTGTTAAAGCAAACTACAATGTCGCCATCCTGCACCCCAGCATGCTAGAAGTCATCGTCACCTTCAATCAATATTTCTAGAGGTATTTCGTTATTATTGTAAAATCTTTGCATGATAACCGGCAGAAAATGTTTCATAGAGTTCTAGAAAAATTCTACTCCTGGATAAGTAAATCATTACACCTTCACCAGCTTATTCACACGATTTCCAAGGGATTCCTGACTAAAATTGTAAACAATCGTGTTACTTATTGCCAACTGAACTAAAACCCAAGCATCTTAATTAACTGAAGGCCTAAGTGCCGCCATCAAGGAATGCACGAATACAATATTCAAAAACTCACAAACTGCATAATTATCACTCAAACTGTGAATTAAAACTCCAATACCAGCGCCACTAAATTAAAATTACAGGTGAAATTATTACAGAAATTCGAAAGAGATACAATTTCATTTGAGCCCCCATATTACTCAGGTTCCTTTTTCCAGCTTTATTGTATAGTAAATTTCAATATCACTCACAGATGCACTCATGCACGATACAAGCACTCAACAAATTGCTTGCACTTTTGCTCATAAAACGCGCGGAATCTATCAATTAAATCTTTTTTGTTTTTACAAAAATAAACGTTTTGTTCTCAAAATTCACTTAAACTGATTACGAAAATAAAATTTTATAGTGTCGCAGAAAATTGACATTTGGGAAATTGCATGAAAGTTGACTCAATATCACTTACCCGCTTACATCCAACTCAGTGCTATTTAAATTTTTGTGTTTTTACATGTGTATGTGTGTGCGTGTGCGTGCTTATCTACTCCTACATACAAAACTATGCGTTTTTAATTTTAATCAAAAATTTCAATTTGCTTCTATTGCCTTTTATGTGTCGTTTCAGGTTCAATTTGGAAAAATTCATTTCTCGTGTGGCGTTATTGCAGCCCTTAAAGGCTCCAGGATTGATTGAGTCATTAAATAGTCAGTTTCACTGATAGTTTTGGAGGGTGACTGATGAGGGGGTTAGGAAATCTGTAATTGTTTGTAGGTGCCTTATAATTTTCGGCATTTACTCAAAGCACGTTTAATTGACTTTTTTTGTTTAGCTCATTTTAGGAATTTGCCGTCCTTTAGTCCGATTTCCTCGACAATATCGTCACCTTTTGCGCCATCGAAACATCTCCCTTGGGTCCTTGCCCGCCAAGCAGAAAATAAATCTGCTGGTTATAATTAATAGCAATACGCCCCTTATCATCTTTGGAAATCTTGTTACAGTCATGAAAACTCATTATGCTCAAGTGATGAAGTGAAACTCGGAATTTTCCTCCGTTCCTAATCATTCTGAGGCACGCGAGAATGACGCTGCTTCGGAATGCCTTTGGCTCGACCCACTGGCTACCCCTTGTATGTAAAACTGTTACGTCGGAGCTAACAAGCCCATTTCCACCCTGACCTCCAAACGGCTCCCGGAAAAGCTTTTGTCACTTAATTTGAGCTTAACATGCTTCGCCCGAAAACTGCCAGCTGCTCCACCCGTCCCCCACAAGTTGTGGTAAGAATTCCGTCAGTTTGCTATCTGGACAGATTTACGGTGGATCCCTTCATTAGAGTTGGGTCCACAACTGCTTGACGTCTTATTTCGGAGATGTGCACATGTGTGTGTGTGCGTGTGGTTGTACCAAAAATCATCAGGTAAACAAATGAATAAAAGATAAATGCATCCCTAACTCTCCCAGTTTGTAGCTTGAATCAATTTTCAATTATAGCAACTTCTATGGGGTGCATCAGTAGCAGCAGCAGCAGCTTCTGCAAAAGTACTACAGGTTGAGGGGAAGACGGTGGAATATTCTGCAAGCCATTGTTGTGGTCGCCATTCTCAGAGCACAATTGCCAAGGATGAGTTGAACAAAATCCTAACTGAATACACGTATGATAAGTTGGACGGCCATATCTAGGCGGAAAATCTAGAAATTGTCTGCTTCTTTTGGGGACACGAACTACGGCGCTACGAGTACAGCAGAGGGAAAATGGGCTCCTCACACTCAATATGTTGCTCCATTCCATATAAATCATCGGTGGAGAGGAACTTTAATTAATCAGCACAAACAAAACACTCGGGCTGGATTTAATTACAGATTGTCAGATTGTGCGTCCAGGTGCAGACTATGTAAGGGTTGGGCCGCCCAGCACATGGATATTCTTACTCATGGAGCTTAGAATTCAAATGTGACTCAAGCATCTTTTCAATTTGCAGTCGAGGTGGAAGCGCCCAAATCAGATAGGAATAGATAGAGAACCAGCACTCCCAGCAGTTCCTGACTGCACTATATTCATATTACTGTTATTATAGCATCGCTCTTGCGAATTTACAGTTGTTAACATCAAGCCTAGTGCAACAACACTCAGATCCACTTCGGACTCTCAGCATCAATTTGTAGCCTTCATCAAAAGCGAAAATCCGACGAAATCACGTCGTCCTTAAATTTTAAATCAGATTTACCTTCTTTCATTATTCCGCATCATTGCACCAGACCAAACTCCTCCCTTTTTCTAAAACTAGCATTTCTTTCAGTCGAACTGTAATAGTGGCCCCATCTTCTGCATCCAGAAATCCTTCCGATATGAACAAAGGACAAGGTGAGCTGCATTCAAAGGTACCCACGACGTTTTGTACAAGATTTCCGCTCAAAGACGAAATGAAAGGGGACTAAAGGCTCTTCAGCCCCAAATGCGACGGGTCCCTCCAACTCCGTTCCGAAAGATGGGTTAAGAGGGTTACTGAATAGCTGTTGGCGGCATCGTGAAATGTCAGCGAAAATTTTTGTTCAAAAAGACGAACATAATGAAAATCCAATAATGAATTGCACCCTCACCTCACCCCTCACCTCACTTTGGATGCGAGAAAAGTTGTGGTTCAAGTCTGTATGTATGATGATGATGTAGCCCCCTATCACCGGTGAGGAGTGGGGGTGTAAGTAGGGCAATGCTTTTCTGATAATAGTGTGGTATTTGAGGTTCGAAGAGTGATGTGGTTAGTCGGGGGTGGCAGTTCGTGTGCAGTTTCCCAAAAGCACCTACTTGTTGGTGTCGCCAACTTTATGGATGTCAATTCAATTTCCAGTTGAGGAAAGGCGAGAATTTTGTTGCAATTTGTTGCTCTTTTGATGGTGTGTCGAACGTACGAATTGGGGTTAGCGAACCATTGCGTACTTGTCGTCGTTGGTTTCTGTGCCCCCCAGATGCAATTCAACTTTCGAATTTGAACGCTTCGCATTTAAAGTATTTCTCAAGAAGGAGCAATTTCAAGTAAGTTGTTTCCGTGAGGTTTTAGCCATGGAGGGAAAAGTGGAAATCTTTTTCATAACTAGAGCAATCGACTTTGTTAGTCATGTATTGTTTCCTCATTTGGTTATAAATTGGCTTTGTGAACATTTTGCAGCACTTGGTGAACATGCAAATAAAAATCAAACCAAATTTAGATTACAGTACTGGGTTGTGATTTGGACTATGAATGGCAGCACTGCTGATGGTATTGACATTGAAAGGATTTGACATTGATTGGTAAGAAAATGTTTTTCATTTTAAAACAAAAATACCGCTTTTGTATTTTTACATCAACCCTTTTTCGTTTAACAAAGTGTTCCTTGAATACAAACCCGTTACATATAATAACACGCATTTCCAGGTGATTTGTACTGTACCGAAACAGTGTTTTATTTAGTCGACCTGGCTCTGTGCAATGTTTTGGACTATTCGATGGCGCAATATCTTTTTAACCCCCGACGCAAAAACAGGAGTCTATTTGTTGCATCGTAGCTCCAGAACGTGCAATTTCAACGCGAGGTAGTTCTTAACCATGTTTGGTGGAAATCGGTTCAGTTTTTCCTAATTCTCGGGATCACGGCCACTATTACAGCTAGAACAAGCTTTGAGTTGAGCTCAGTTAGGGACTCCATATTTCAGTGATATTAATCTCTTTGAGTTGGTGGGGAATTCACACCTCGCTCATGTATGCGTTATCGCAGATATTCCGCCAAAATGACTAACTTCGAATACCTAGTAACATCTTACCTATGAACCTGTTGGATACTATAGTCAATATCACTACCTCTCAGCTGAATGCTTTTCTACCACGTTGTCTTGCAAAATTTCTCTACAATTTTTAGTTTTCTACATATTAACTAGAAAGGACTATTTGATTGATAGTATTTTTACTTTCTGGGTTTCTTCAATCAAGAGCTCGACTTTTAATTTAAAATGAATTCGTTTTGCTCAAACGTAAATTCATTTTACCAAGTCATTGAATTAATTTGGTAAAATATTAATTTAATTTATCAATGTGAATTCGAATTGTGTAAACATTAAACATTAATTTTATTTGTACAAGCATCATTTAAAATTTTTGAAAAATAATTAAAATGAAAGGTGTAAATTTGAAGTGAAAATACTGTATATACCTAACTCATAATAACAATTTCCAAAAAAGAAATTATAAGAGAAATTGATCAACAAAATTGTAAATTTGAGCGAGATATTATTAAATATATATATATGCATACACGTGGATGAAAAGCATTTCTGTTCTCTACTAAAATAAAATAAAAAGAAACAATTTCAACAACTCTTGAAATAAATAATGTAATTCTTCTTTCCGATGTCAATATCGACTATTTCAAAACACAAATAAATAAAAAGCGACAGTACTGAGATTTTCAACGCACTTTGAGTAGCCTATTTCTAGAAATATGTATTGACTTCATGACTACAAAATTTTCGAAAAATATTGTTGAATGTTGCTTAGCGAAAGTGTCTTTCCTAAATATCTTATGGTAATCTTACAATTAACCTATTATACTCTTTTCTTTATATGTACAGTTTATACAGTGCTTTTTACATTATAGACTATTCTTTAATAATACATACACAGTAAAATGAATAAATTACGAAATACAGGAATAAAGAGATGTTGTGAAAACTTAAAAAATATTTTGAGAGTTACCGGCCCAATAAATATCTTTCTGGTACAATATCTGAGATATTCTTACCACTTTTCTTATTTAACTTTACAAAGAAATTCTCTCAAATGCATAGGAGATGACTATTTACACTTATACCTAGTAATTGAGTATTTTGAGTATTGCTTTGGTACTTTAGCCGAAGTGAAGTTAAGGATACAAAAGAAAACTTGACAAACTTTAAAAGTCGAAAATCATTTCGAAAATATTTTCACTCGTATAATTTCTAAAAAAAAAATAACTAAAACTATTGCTAACTGCACAAGTGTTTTTTGTGCAATTTTGAATCTTACAATTAATTTTTTGGTTTTGAAAGCTGTATGAAGACTTCTAAGTTGTGATGGGTATGAAACCTTTAAAAATTTACACATATCATACCCAAACGTCTTTTTGGTCTAGCGAAAAAAATGAGTATTATTTTTGTTTGGAAACAAACTACCTAAACTAATTTGAGATCATACAAAAAGCTGATTTTCCTACAAGAATTCTTTTTTATGAATATTTTCGAATATTTTATGTAATAGGAATTATTTACAAGCACACGCTAGGCTCTAGTGACTAGATATACTCTAAATAGTGTTGTGCAACTCCTTGAAATTAATTGTCAAGATCACTAGTGAAATTGGGAACGACAATAAATCTTGTGTATTCCTTTAATATCACAAGCAGTTGCATGTATGGCTATTATAAAATTTTGAAATATTTACAGTTAGCAAGTTAAAAATTTTGTGCAACAATGAAAAATTATATAATTATTATAGTTTTTGGTGAAATAACAAGCATAACAGAGGGTCGACTACTGGTGAACTGCTTTTTTTATAACAATATTTGCGATGTCGTCACACAGATCCTAACGTACGAAAAGACAAAAATCATCTGACACAGCACCTCCTAGGAATTTTTCAGATTTCCTTATGGACACACACATGTAAATTTTATCCAAAATGCGTCAAAATTGAAAATTACTATTTACTTCTTTACTTCTTAATTCTGAAAATGTATTTTTGATTGATTTTTTATGATTTGAATGCTCAGCTGGTTAAAGGAAAAAAGATATATTGCAAAGTTATTCAGAAACGAACCAAATTGTAGGCATATTGTACGTATTTTAGATCAATTTACATCTTTGTTAATTTGGAGGTAGCTGATAGAGAACTGCATTACAATTTTATGATATCAAATAAATTACGAAAATTATTCTAACTACGGGAACTCTTCAGTTTTTGAACACATTGCTTTGTTATTGCACACTTCTCCCATCCAAATTCGCCACAATCTTCCTTCAGCTGCGTAGTATTGACATACATATTTGATTTTTAACATTTATTTTTTTTTTCTTTAAATTATTAACTTCATAAATTACTTTTCACACTGAAATAACACTAATATTTTGGTCTGTTGATTTAAGCAACGGCAAAGTAAGAGCCGTAAGCGCCAAATTATATTTTCATCAATACAACTGAAGGAATATCTCTCGAACATGTCGTAATGAACAAACGAAATCAAAACCGGAACAAAATCTTCTCAAAATCTAAACAGTTACAAAAGTAAAGGGAAATATGCAAAAAGATTTCAAATACATATGTATACATATATGCAATTTATTTTAGTCCAAAGTTGAATATATTTCAAACGCGCGTTTTCGGCAAAGATTCCATTATAAAGTAAAATTGTACAATCTTTAATATTTACAGTGACTCTACCTTGACCTATTCAATATGCGCGTTTGCAAATATGTCTTAAGTATTTACACAAGTGGTTTATCGTTGTTCTTTTTTTTGCATGTTTTGGAATGTAATAGAAGTATAAGATATATTACTGTGTTCTGCGTGAGTTATTGAGAGGATCTTTGGCAAAATTATTCTGTCTGGACTACAAAATTAACTTTACCCCATTCCCAAGATAAAAAACATATACTTAATAATGGCTAAAGAATGAAACCTATAAACGCACATTGTGCCACTAGTAAGAAATCGGTAAGTAAAAGTTATTCTTGAACCTCTCAACTCCTTACAAAAACACTCACTAATTACAATAAATTATTTACTTTAAAGAGAAAAATGACAATTGACATAAGAAAATGGCATTTAACCCATACTCAAGAATACTGGGTTGTTCTACATACAATAAGACCTAACAGTTGTTTAAGAAGATCAATATTTCTTAAAATGGACGTTGGGGCTGAACTATGTCTTTTAATGACTGGGCTGTACAAATGTCTTCTAATGCTACTAAAGGTAACTACTCTACATAAAAAAATAACTTTTAAATTTCTACTATAATTACTATAATTGATTTCTATATATACAGAATAAATAAACTCTATTTTTCCTTTCGACTAGTACACGGAAAATTGACTAGAATTAAATTTTGGTTTTACGTACTGGTTTTACTCTTCCAGAGTTTTGATAACTATGAACTTCTCGGATATTTCGTTAAGTTTTTAGACAGATTTTATTTTAAATTGAAGATCAATGATAATAACACTAAATTAATCTGAAGGCCAAAATCTCCAACCTTTTATATAAACTCGCTTACTACATCGGTAATTAATATAACAAAAAAAAATACATTATTGAACGTTTTCGTATTTAAGCCAGATCATCATCATTTTAATTTAATTATAATTACGAGTCCTAAAACCTCAAAACCCACCGAAGGACCTGCACTCTTTGCCGATGGTTTATATGGACGACTATATTTATTCAAACTTTAGAAAAGCTTTAATCTTGATGAATTCAAGGTAAGAAAGTACATTTGTTGCCGTTTCATTATATTTTTTTCATCACAAAAAAGAATTTTGATACAGATTAGAATGTGGCGACGAAAGGTGAATAAGAGAAAATTTTAAAACTAGAAAATGCAACGTTTTATTGAATTGGAGTAGTAAAATTTGTTAAAGTTATGATAAAATCTGTAACATTTTAAATATTTACACAAAACTACCAAAAGTGCAGTGTTAAGCCACTTATATACATTTTTTAGATCTAATTCCACAAATTTCATTTCAGAAAAAAATTAACGTATTTTAAGAAATATAATCGGTCAATATCAAACCTACATTACAGAAGTTTAATTTTGACTTAAATTTATTCAATAAATCCAGGAATTATTAGGTTAATAGGCGTCCTACAACGGCTCTATTTAATTTTGTTGTGCGCAGTAGAAAATTGTAACAATGGGATTAAGTGATAATGTGGTCAATATTTCCTTTAAATTGATGATATTTCAAGTTTCAACGTTTGAGTTGAAGCAAGCTTAGTGGACATCATTAACAACAGGCTTGATGTTATCACTCAATCAAATGATTGGCGGAATTTTATACAACATACGTGGCCGTTTACTTAATAACATTGGTGAATAATTTTAATAAAATAACAAATATGTTGAAAAAGTGATATTTAGAGAAAGTATTGAATTAAGTTTAAAAATTTTTCATTTAATTTTTAAAAACCGATTGAATTATATTTGAAATAAATGTTGAATAATAATTTAAAATTTGTGGATCGATTTGTGTAAATTGTTGATTTTTTTCTGATTATTGTTGAAGTATTTCTGAAATCTGTTGAAAAGAGATTAAATTTGTTGAATTCAATCTTAAAAAGGTATATTATGGATGTTGTGCATCATTGAGAAATTTTTCATCCAGAGTAGCACATTATCAACATTACTGCCTATGGCGGCCCTGGTAGAGTATTAGCCGCGTCTAGAGTACTTTCTCGCAAATTAACGATAAAAATTAGTAATCTGTGTCACTTCAACGGCATATTAATTAGAAAGTAATCACGGAATTCAACATAAACAGCATGGAATCACAATATTCTTGTGGTCGGATGTAATGATGAGCGCTATGTAGTTCAATCAACATGAGGTTAATGCTTCAGAGTACCGTTACTTGATATTACCGGCTTGTAAAAAAGTGCAAAGAACAGTCCAATCACTGAAAGAATTACAGATCGGATTGCATCAGATACTGGGTTACTCCAGGGCCAAGGTGCCTCACATACCAGATAGATATCACCCACTGGGCTCGCACTTTATTATCGCGGCCATGTAAAGCCTCAAAAAGATGACGTACACTGTCTGCATAGGCAATGTATAAATTTCGTTCTAAATAGTCCCCAATTTAATTTTAATTATATGGGAAAACACAATCCTCCTTAATCCAACCAATCTTTTTAGACAATCAGAAATGAACCTCTTCTTCTAGCTTTTGCTATATTTATCCACTTAGTCAACAGCTCTTATTGATAATCTTTAACAAATTCATTCCTTTGATAATTCGAAAGGTTTGGATTCCAGCCCTACACTTGCCTCTTTTTAATTAATTTCTTTCAACGTGAATTATTAAAAATAATATGGTTTTTCTCATATTCCTTTACAATAAGTTCCAAAACAATGAAACAATGAAGTTCTAGTTTTCGTTAAAAGCTCTTAGTGAACGCAAAGTGCAATCGCGATTTTAATGCTATTATAGCAGCTATACAATTCTTTTGTCACATCAATTATATTTGCATTTTATTTTTAACAATCGCAAACGTAACTAATTTTCTTTCTATTATTCTACCCAACTTTACAATATCTTGTAAAGCGCTCTCGGTTTACAGATAAGTAGACCTAGAACACAAGGTATCTAAAGTTTACCTTTAGATTTGAATACCAAAATCGTTTACTAATATCATATCATATTTTTCCCAAAAACATCAACATTGTCAAAACTTACTTTCACTCGGAATAAAGATCCTCACATCCTTCTTTGAATTTTCGTCTAAAAACTTAACGAAACGTACACAATAAATACAAAAGTCAAACATACATCAAATTGCATAACATAGCAAATACACGGCTACTGTAACAATGCACAAAAAAGTGTTAAACAGCATCCGTTAAAAATGAATTCGTATCAAAGGCCTGAACACACACACCTCACTATCCAAAACGACTAGACCGAAAAAATTTATCTAAAACCTAATTCGTTGAATCCAGCCGAATTGCTTGGGTTTTATTGCTTCTGAAGTAATAATTGCTTCTAGTTCGTTGAAAAATTGCTTTCTGGGTCGTTATTTATCTTCCTTAGAGACTACTTATTAAAAAGTTATCAAGTGTTGCTACAATTTATGCGTTACAAGTACCCTAAAATAGCTCTTAATTTATATTTCGTTGTCTGAGAAACGTTGCTTTCGTTTTCAAGTTCGTTGTTGAACTAGCTTTTTACTGAATAATGTTGAAAAGAAGAGAATCTTCGAAATTTTAGGTGTCTTATAAAGTTACGAAATGGTTACAAGGTGAGCTAAGTACTGCTATATGTAAGACTAGTGTATCCTGCTGACTAGATGAAATATTTAAAGATAAACAAATAAATAAACTTATAGAGTAAACAACTCCTTTAAGTACAAGTAATAAATTATCCAGTAAGACTAGAACCTACTCACTAAGTTCCCCCGTCGCCGTTGCAATTCTTACAACACCGAATAGGGGGATGGACGTATTGTGATTTCTTCTTATAAAAATTTCCATAAATAAGTTCACAAATAAATAAATAAATAAATAAATACAGTTAACAAAAGGCTTTTCATTTACAAAACTAAACTAAATTAGTATGTAATTTAGTGGCAACCAAAACAGTTTACATCTGGTATTGTCTAGTTCAAGCCGTAAGCTGCGACAAAACACAATCCGAATCGATTGAAATCGATCGTTAAATCTATTCCCGTCCAGGCGCTGTCGAGATATACACTTGCGCTAATTTACTTCGTTGTCTAATTCTTATTTTATCGCAAATAATAATTAAAGTACACGATACAAGAATAGTGTCTTACCGTAGCAGGAAAAGTCCTTAGGAAGTTTTCTACAAACACAACATAAAAATCCGAAGAAGAACTGGGACATCTACGACTAGGAGAAGTATCTTAAATCACTAAGACTTTTGGTTACCCACCAAAAGATGCCGCTATTTGTATAGTGTTCCTTGCTCCAATTACTGGTGCGAGATTGCTTGCTGCTATCACTTTTCCACTTGTAACGTTCGTTATCAAAAGACCACTTGGTGCAGAACTGGGTGCCACAGCAGGTTTTGTATTCACTTCGTTCAGGACAAGTCCGGTAGGTGTCGCTGAATTCCGATTTTCAAGAATCACTCCCTGATTGACGTCGTCCTTGAAGCACGCCGACTCCAGATGCTTGTTAAGGTAACTCTTCAACGCAAACGTCTTATGGCATCTCTTGCACTCAAAATTTTTGTCCGCCGAATGTGTTTGCATGTGTGCCCTGAGATTAGAGCGGTCAGCAAACGCTTTCCCGCAGTGTGCACATCCATATGGTTTTTCGCCCGTGTGAGACCGCAGATGGCCCTGAAGTAGCCAGGGACGAGAGAAGAGCTTTCCACATACACCACAACTATGAGATAATTTGTGCGTTAGGACATGCATTGCCAGGGCTGGCATCGAGACGTACGCCTTTCCGCATGTATGGCATTTCTTTGCAGATTGTGAGTCCAGACTTCGATGGGTCTGTTTGTGCCTCGACAGGTTGCTTGATGTTGCATATTGTTTCCCACACTCGGTGCATGTGTACTTGGCTTTGTGCTCGACAGACAAGGTTTCGTTCGATCCTTTTCGTTTCGATCGACCGTCACTAACGAAAAAGGCTTCATAAGTGTACGCAACGGTTTTTGTGGAAGCTTTTAGTGGGGGCGTGACGACGCTTATATTCGTCGTGTTACTATTCTCATTTTGTACAGTCTCCTTTTTGCCGGGCTGCAAACGTTCGTCTCTCTCAGGTACAATAATTGTAGTTATGGAGTGCGGACTTTTGGTCGTTTCGTGTGCAGTTTGCTGCGGCTGATGCTGGCTCTGCTGTAGCTGGTGTGGTTGTGGTGGCGGTAGAAACGCTGTGGACGCACTTAAGTCCAAAATTGCATGGGCGGCGTGCAAATCCTCTTCAGCAGGTATTCTCATTTCATAGGTGCGAGGAGGTGTTGGTCTGTCATCCAATGAATACGGCCGGTAAATGTCCTTCTTTTTGGGCGGGAGAGACAGAGCCGCCCCAGTACTGGTAAAGCACATCGCCAGCGACTTTCTGTGACTATTCGGGCTATTGTGCGATTGCGTTTGTACGGATGAATCATTCTCAGATTTTATGTGGATAATTGGCGGACTGTAACGATCTGTTGAACTCGGCGGAGTCTGGTAGGCAAATTGTGTTGGTGATGAAGACGGATGAGTTTGTTGCGATGTGATAACTGTTACTTCATTCTCCATTCGTGGCAGGTACGCAGTGAAGTGCATCGGGGATATATCGTGTCCGTATCCTGAAACAAACAAATGAAAAAATATCGATTATTTTTATGCTTACAGGCAACCAGAGATAAAATTTTTTGATTTGGTAAAATGCCAAAAACTGTTGACAACATTTTGCCGTTAAGACATAGAACCACCAGCTCCTCTAGATTATCTACCCGAAAGGAATTCGTTTCCCTATTTACCAAAAATCAAATAATTCACTCAGACATACATTGAAAATCTCGTCGTCGTCTGCCAACTGTGAAGGATAAAATTGTATCACTTATGTAAAGCGCTGCAGACATACAGGGTACATAGAACCAAAACACACAAAAGCTACTCTTGGCCATGCTCTAGAACGTATGAATGGGGTAGATTCGTCCTATATAAAAGGCCTACATACATTAGGTAGTTGTCCTCGTTGTCGTCATCATCATCATCATTGAGGTCTTTTTTCCCAACTGTCGCAATGCACCATACTGAAGTGGAGATAAATAAGGATAACAGGCAGCATATAGGCATGCAGACGGCAAAGCCTTTTCGACATTGAGAGATGTGATATCAAATCGTGTCTTCATAGGCCTATGTCTGGTTATTTTAATTGACTATGCATCGATACCTCACCACTCTGAAGTGGTATGGAACTGCTAGACTCATTCAGCAGAAACTAATGTTACATGCAAACATGTTGGCTTGGTTTTTTGTTTGCTGAGTACCCTCACCTATTTTTCATGAATACATTTGTTCTTCATTTGTTAGAAATCGATAAAAATGTCTTTTACTTCTTTTCAGTTATGTAACTCAACCAATTCACTTTGTATTAGTAATTAAATATTTCGTGTAACGTAGGGAGTAAAAATGGAAATATTGATATAAACTTTTAAGAAAGGGATTTTTAAATTAATAACGAGTTGCACAGCCAGAATTATACATTGGTTTGCAAAGTTAAAAGTTGCCTTCTTGTTATTGAAAGTGTAGAATCGAATTTTGTTTCCCAAATAGTTGCCAATCGTATTTATTTCACTATGGTATTCTGTAAACTTACTTTCATAATCGCGAAATGTCTTTGGAAATTAAACAAAAGGGGCATAAAGGGGCATTTCGTATGTAACCATTGCCGTGCACGAAATTATGCAGAAATGTTGAGAGTGTAATCCAGTAAACGCTTTAAATTACTCTATCTTGAATCGCAATGGCATACATTGCAAAATTCCAAGTAAGCAAGTGGTTCTGACAAGGTAATACCACAGAATAAAAACCAAACCAGAAGTCTTATTAGGAACGAAAAATTGTTCTATGAGAATGAAATCTTGCGACATAAGTCGGCTGCGTCGTTTGTTTCCTACCTCGGACGGAAGGATCCGCTGTTCTTCGGAGGATACTTTCAAACATTGAAATATGTGGACAACACCAAATATCCGGATTTTCTGGTATAACCGCTGAGCTAAAAAAGTGTTTTCCTAGCTTTACCAAAAATTAGAAACATGTCTGCATTTGTGAACAAGTTATGCCATTTTGGAAATTGAATTAAAATTAAATGGTATTCAAAAGTTTTATATGCTCTGACCATACCAAAATCTAAATTCTCATGGGGCTGCGGAGAGTAATGTTTTTATTGACGCTATACCCGCAAAACGTTTAGTCATGGAAAAGGTATTGATCGTGGTGCCACGAGTAACACTCACCATACGGTTGTTCCAAAAAATAATATAGCCGACGGTAGACGTCATTTCGTCCATTTTAAGCCTATCAAATGAAGCGTCAAAGGAAAGAAGTTGTACATATAACGATTGACAGTTTTCTACTTTGTTTACTAAATTTTTTATGTATGGTATGTAACATTCCATTAAGAACAAAGAACGTAATTTGATAATATCTCAAAGAGAATGGTATGCCAATTAAAACAAAGGCTAATCATAATCAAAGACACGTAGGACAAGCAAACAACAACTCCAATCGAACATTCCAAGAACTAGATTTTATGTGCAGCCAAGATTACTGGAAGGTAAACAGAACTGACAGGAATCACTGCTAATATTAGATAAATGATTATTGCAAACCATCATCATCATATTTTGCAATAGAATCTTTGACATCATTTTAAATTTCGGGCCACATTGGATCTTAGGTCTAAGTTTCAGCAGTCAAAATCATGCCTTCCTAAATAGCTTTTAAATGCAGGAACTTTATTTTAAGGACGGAGGATTCTTCTACAGAAACTTTCCAGCCAAATACTCTTCGGAAAATCTACTTTTTTATAATTTTGGTGAAAAGGAGCAAAATTCCGCAGGGATTTTGCATTTCCACTTTTTCCTCCTTTAAATCCCACCTCTAAGACTGTTGCACATAAACGACTGCAACTGGAGCCAGGAAAAAGTGAAAAAGTAGAGGAAAATCTTATAAGACTTCTGCTAAACCTAACCTCTACGAGATCCTACGAGATCCGGATATCTGAATAGGCATGAGTGTTCTTCTCCAACATTTAGAAAAATAAATTCTCCTTTGGTGTGGAATATTTTTCCATCTTCCGCCAAACTTCCTCTTTCACTGTTCTTTCCTTAAGAAGTTTACCCGTTTCTAATATTGCATTAGGCAGACAGATACATATACATATATAAGGGTTGGTGAGGTAAAAAGAGCGTGGGAATATCACACTGTCTGCTTGACTTCTTTCACTCGGCGCCCAAGAGATGTAACTGGTGAATGCGGTGAGGCAGGAGGCCAGAAACACTGCGAATGATACTACTATTTCCTACCCCTTTCGTGCTAGACATGTCAAATTGAATCCCCTTTTCCCACAATTTCCAAGTTTCAAAGCTTTTCATCCAGTTGTCTTACGTATGAATCAAGAATGGGAAAAGTGAGGAAAATGCACTGCATTTCCACAGGGGCTGAAAGTGGAACAGGCTGGAGAGGTGGAGCCGACGGAATATTCAGAGGCGATCAAAGCTACGCGTACACCGCATATTGGAAAAGGAGTTTTCGTTGAAATAAAAATAAAAGAAGAAATGAAATAAAATAAAATACAAGCAGTCTAGCAAATTTTTCCCTTTTTTCTGCTTCTCAAAGGGCCTTCAGAGACTACGTGCCTAGTAGCGTTCAGCCTTTTCATGTTGGGTGGATTCATTTTAAGAGAAATTCAACACAGGCTGAAATGCGTGCATAGAAAATTTTCTCTCAATTCCTGAATACGGTGAAATTAAAAGATTTAAAGCACTTTTATAAGGAAAATTTGAGCCCTTTTACTATTAAAAAAGCATTTTTTTCATTTATTTATCACTTTAATGGAATAAAATAAAACTACTGATTTGGAAGAACAAAAACAAAGCTCTTCGAAATAGAGTAGAGTTCGGCTACAAAGGAACCGTTTGTAACGTGCCCTCGGTTATTACGTTGTTTTTTTTAAATAATGAAAACCTTTCCATATACTTTATTTTACCGATTATAACGAACCAATTGGTTTTGGTACATTTTTCAAGTTCATTATAACCGGACTGCACTGTGTATATAAATGTGTATCTACTATAGGACCTAGAAGAGAACCATAGTCTTGTCCCTTGTATCAGGTTATACCAGAAATAAATTTTTCTTAAAATTAGATAATAAATATAAGAGAAAGCGTTGGTATGTTAACGGATTGTTTATTCATTTAAAAACAACTATACAGAATTAAGAGATACTCTTATAAAACATCTACAGGAAAGATTAACATAGAATAAATTTTAGTGAACGCGGCAAAAACAAAAAGAAAATCAGAACTATGCTATTGTTAAACCATTCCAAAACGAATTGGCTTGTAAGATTGCTTAAAATGGTTGTAAACAAAATTCTTGAAACCAATGCAAACCAGTCCAATGTTTAATTTCAAGATCGAGGGAATTCCACAGTCTAATAACATAATCATACCTTCCTAAACAGTGTGCATAGTGCACTGCCGCATTAAAAGCAACATACAATTTTCTAAGGGAGTCGGAGTCATCACCTCAAAATATTTAATGTGCATAGGTAAACAGCAGAGAAACCAGCGATCGCACCGGCCAATCCAAAAATTTTTACTGTACTTTGGTGCGCAATATTAATTCTATCAAGTGTCACATTCAGTCAGGTAGACACATGTAAAGACGTAACTTATTCAATCAGGACCATTTGCTTATTAACAGGTCCTCATCCATTAGATGAACAGCACGCTCATCCTATAGTGTAGTAGATTATTTATAAAAAATTATATCTGAAATTTCGAACCGTAATGACTTGAAACTATTGACGAAAGCGGAGAACAATACGGTTCTAAGAATGGACCCTTGTGACAGACCATAGTTCGTTGGTAGGAAGGAGGGAAATGTTTCCTTATAAAGTAAGTAAGATGACAATAATTTACATGTGGTGTAAGTAAAACAGGGTCGGATCTGGAGCTTGCGGATAGGGATATGTCGGTAAAAAGCTTTACAAAAGTCAAGGAACGCTAATAATGTTGCCTCATCTTCATCACTAAATAAGCAAATGCCTCTACAGAGAAAACTTCTTCTTCGTTCACTGAGTAGACAGCAAAACGTTTCGCCGTCTCGAAGTCTTCACTAAACCGGGAGAGACTTATAAGGATCTACACGCATCACTGAATATCTTAACGAATGCTGATTACGTTCTCTTTGTCATAAATCCTTCGTGCTTATATTTGCATATATTCCAGTAGAAAATTCTACCATTATTAAGCACAGTCGTAAATAATTTCATCAAGGAATAACAGAAATCGTTATCATCAATAGCATGGTAATGTAAAATGTAAGGTAACAGAAAATATTAATCACAGGGTAATGCAAAGGGTATTGTACCAAAAGTATTTCCATTTTCTTGCTCATTTAATTTTGAATTTTGAAAGAAATCTCTCCGATGTTTATAGAACAAAAAAATAAAATAGCAATAAAAATTGGACGCAACGCAGTAAGGTTCTGTTTTTTTAGTTGCCTTGTTTATTTGTTTGAGTATAAATACATGGATTTTTTAGGTTTCAAACAATCTATTTTGTTTGCTTCTTTCACCCTTACATTTATTCCCAAGAATCCATAAATAACTGAATAAATTGAAACTGGCTTTTACCTTTACATTTAATTCAATGAATCAATGAAAAATAATGCATTAAATGGTAATGCATAAATTTCTAATGACATCGTTGTGTTCGAATTCATTGGTGTCACGCGATCATCACGAAATATCTTATATTTGGGAAACGCTCCATTATTTATGTGCATCTTTAACCAGAATTCCGATGTGCAAATCACATCAAGCACCGAACCAGAAAAAGTTTTTCGAAACATTCGTAAAGCATAAGGGTCATAAAAAATTATGCTGATAGGTGTCGCAGGCCTCCTAAAACCCTCAAATCGAGTTATGAGGCGGACCTATCTGGATCATCACGCGCAAAAAAACATTCACCAATAGCAAAGACCTTACCTAGTTGTTCCTGTTTTCTTCATCATATTGCTATTCGAAATAGGGCATAACTTTGCCTCTTAAGTTTTTTAAAACTGATCTGTTTTTCAAAACTGATCTGTTTGTTTTAGAAACTAGTTCAAAAACTTCCCTAGTGTCCCAAAAAATAGTGAGGTAGAGAGTCCCTAGGGGAACCCAAATCACCCCCATCTATGTCCTACGATTTTTCTTAGTTTTCGAGTTATTACAAATTTTTAAGATTTTTCGGTAATTACGTGTTATAAGGGATTTTTAGTCATAGCGGTCGAAGTAAGTGAGATAGGCACTTAATTTTTCCCCCCAAAATAGCTTAATAGTTCACCTTTTGTGTTTAAAAATATTTATTTCAATACACTTCACCGTTGTCTCAAAAAGTAATGTTGAATTTTTTCTTTTACCAAAACAAAAACTAACTTGAATGTTCTATGGCAATTTTAAGAAAAAAGTTCCATAATTTTGTTTTAGAAACTAGTTCAAAAACTTCCCTAGTTCATCAACTTTACATGGTGCAAATCTTATCAAGTTATCTCAACGGCATCATACTTAAATTTCGATTCAGATTGTACTAAGTGTAAAATTTAACAATTTTATTTGGGAAGTAAAAATAAGTAAAAGTGAAGATTAAATAAAAGTAATTATTTTATTGTGAAAAATTACAAGAAATTTTCAAAATGTCTACCTTCCTTTTCGACACATAACCGAGAATGGCGGAAAAAATCTCTTCATTTGTGAGATTTTGCGTTAGATTTCTTGGGGTCAATGCACAAGAATTTTTTGTTAAAGTAAGGTCTCAGTAAAGTAATGGCTAACTGGAACTGGAAGAATTCCAAGTGTTTGAACTTATGTGCGATTCTCTTCCCGACTACCACAAATTGAAATGGAAGCGCACTACATGTATTCGTGCATCCTAAAAGTATGCATGATAATAAGGGATATGCTGAAAAAGAATTTCGCCGTGAAGAAAGGTACCGGAAAACTTATAAGCAGCACATCTGAGTACCCACAGTGAAAATTGGAAAGCAAGCAAAGCCAAGTGCATGAATAACAAAAAAAAAACTTTCTAAAGTTTCCATATTTTGTCGCAAAATGGTGAAAATGAAAAACGAGCCCAAAGAATTTGTCACCGGTTGAATGTGTTAAAAACAGCCTGTTCGTATGTAATAAAATTTACGTTCACATACAGCTTGTTCATCTCGTACAGGGTGAAGTTCTCGAACTTGTGGGCGGGGGGTGGCAGGCTCCGGCTCCAATTTCAAATGATGTAGAGTTGGGGTCCTATTCCTGAATTAGGAGGTATGTGAGGCTAACATTAAGAAAGTGACGTGAATTTTCTCTCGCCGGCTGGTGTACACCAAACGCTGTGACAGCTGTGCTTTATGCTCAGCCGAGGGTGAGTTATGCGGAGTCCAAGGGCGGGATTTCACCCGCGAAAATTAATGGCACGCCGTCGATTTATGTCGCGTGACATTTCCTTAATTTCTTAGTGTGAGTGCGCGTATGATACGGTGTGTTCCTGGTGGGTTTCCTGCCTTCAACAGAGTGATTTGCTCACAATTTTTAACATTTTTCTTCAGGTTGTTTTCGGTGACTTTCCCTTGCAGAAAATTTTTTCTTGACATTATTGAAAGTTTTCGTTCTTTCTTCGAAGCCCCCCATCATGCTGCCACGACTTTTGTTCCATTTTTATTAATGGTTACTTGAGGTGCATGGTAATTTGCCCTTCTTTGTCGATTAAATCGATTATGAGAGAAGTGAGCTGTTATACTTTTGTAGGCGATTTGCAATTTTGCTTTGTATTTATTGAGTTTGGAATGTTCGTTTTTATAATGTTACTACCAAAGCAACAGAGGGTGAAATCCGTGCGTGATACATAACCTTGTTCAAAGTTCAAAATATATTGACAAAAACGGGGGCGGACATAATTTTGCGTGCTGCTGACTTCTGCTCAAATTCAAACTAATTCCTCAAAAGCATAGATATATTGAAAAATATGTTGTTAGTGAAGACATTAAAAGTACAATATGATTTTTGAAGTAATGAATCTGCCTTGATCATCGGGTTCGATAATTGGCTCATCTTATAAACTAGGTAGGTGGGCACGAAAATCACCCTCCAGCTCGACATAAGTAGTCGTTATCACACTCCCTATCAACTACAATTGTGTTTTCATTATGAAAATACACAATTTCTAAAGAATTTTCAAGTCTGGTGCTCGTCTTGGATTAAAACATGGATACACACTTGCAGCAAAGCTGCGAGAGGATCACTAATTTAGGATGTAACCAAAAAGCTTGCTGCTCATTTGGGTTCAATACCTTTAAGGCGTGAAAACACTTCAAATATATAAGAAATGAAAAAGCTAGCTTTGCCGGATAAATTATCCGCGTTTTTCACAGATTGAAAGAAGTTAGTGTGAGTCAAAATAATAAGACAAATTTTATTTTTCGCAGTTATTTCCCAGAAGAGCCACGCACTTTTTCAAATTTCCCACAAGCTCACGCCCACAGAAAACTCCTGCTTTAAATTGAATTTTCTCGAAAGTACTAAAAGCTCAGACAGGGTCTGGATGCCACCACATTCGAGTCCATTTCATAAGATGCGGGATTTTTGTTTATTTTTATTTTCTTGCCGTTTACTTTAATCAAATTGAAGCACTGTAAGCTCATGTCTGGTGTGATTATTGCCCAAGAGGCAAAAGAATGAAAAACGGAAATTAAGTGAAAATCTCGTTCTTATCACAGTGTGAAGCTACGAAGGGGGGTCACAAGCAGTCTTTGTACTCTATCTTCATGTTTCAGCCAGTCTTGCTTTATTTTGTACATCGCAACAGTTTGCGTGCCTATCAAAACTACTTAGAGGTAATGAAAAATGTCCTCAACTTAGTTAGCTGCCAGTGAAATGCTAAGACCGCCACTGGTGCATGGACTCAGCACTCAACTGGAGGTCCTTTTTCATAAATTAAATTTAAAGCAAAAAAGCCCCCTTGCTGGCACAGTTCGGGGAGTAAACGCATTATTTTTATTAGACCTGGGAGTTAAAAATCAGTCAAACGCGAGTACATTTTTAAGAGGCTGGTGTCATGTCTTGTTTGTGTCATTACATGCTGCTGAGCCCAAAGCTTAAAGCAAATACTAATGATAAAAGTGTACAACCGAAATAGGTGTGGTGTAATTTATAAAGAAAACCTTGCAGGAACTGTTGGATACTTTTCAAATAGAGTTTAAAATTGTAGCACCGACAAGTCAGCACGTAATAACGTAATTTATATCTCAATGTTACGACGAGTAAATATAACATGTAGAATTTTGTAAGATTTACTTTTTCAAACACCATTGTTGAAGGTGTCCTGTTGGAGTTAAGGGTAGACTTCAGTATGCATAGTGTGTTAAAAAGTTTTCTGTCATTCCTACCTCCGCCCTTTCAAGCCCCCCATAATCGACTGTTCTGAATCTACACCTCTGATTTCTCTATGCTAGTGCCTAGTTTCTCTGTCTGTTTCTTTTAGAGCCAGGATATGTTCTTTAAATCTAAGGATATGTTCTTGGAGTACATTCTAAAGTATTTTTGCTAAAAAAGCGAACTATACATCTTACTTTAGTAAAGAGCATGACGATTTTTTGTAATATATATGCAGATTTTTATTTCTAAATAAAAGTATTTGAAGGTACTGGATTTTATGATTACTTGTACTCTTCAAATTTCTAGGCTTAAAGAACTTTTGATCTAATACCAATAGCTCAACTTTAAAAAAAACTTATTTAAATTAAGAAGAATATAAGACATTTTCACATTTCTCTGCGCCCTTCTATCCCTTTGCACTCAAAAGGCGACTGTGAGTTTTCATTGTATTACAGCAACTAAATACTATAAGCTGACAGATAACTAATTAACTCAATACTACATTTTGCTTTTGATTATAAAAAAAATCTTATTGGGTTGTCATCTCGTGAACATAAGTCCTTGAAGTTTTAAAGATTGAATATTTCTGAAATTGCAT
Organism: Dasypogon diadema; assembly: GCA_006980735.1. Taxonomy (NCBI): domain Eukaryota; kingdom Metazoa; phylum Arthropoda; class Insecta; order Diptera; family Asilidae; genus Dasypogon; species Dasypogon diadema. The sequence goes on along the minus strand of QYTT01085599.1, from coordinate 49,031 downwards.
AGCTGCAGGTGCTGGAAAAATTCCAAGTGTAAAGGGCTAGATTTTGTTTACAAGTTATATCTCGCCTATAAATAGGCAAAGTTTTTATGTATAAGATGCCATTTTAAAGCTGCATGGTCCCTTGAAAACAAAGTTGCGCAAATTGTTTTCAGAACACAAATTTGCAAATGTACACAGTGTAAAAATTTGATTGCGCAAAACGTGGAATTATTGCAACTGTGTTGCAGCAACAACTTTTCTTCCAAGGCTAAGCAACAAAATTTTGATTTCTGCAAGATTATTGCACAAATCGAAATGAGTTGAAAATTATTCCTTCAGCGCTCATTGAAGTTAGAAATTTAGTTTATTTTTGAAAACATAATGGAGGGAAAAATAATGCATACATAGAACGGAGATTCTTAAGGAACCAATGTACTTAAAAAGTCAGCTGATACCACAAAAATTTCAGAAGCAAATTTTTAAAATAATCGATTCCTTGAAGTGTTCTGATCAACGTTTGGTTGGAGTCCCTCCCCCTCAAAATGGCGTCCAAACATTTTATGTCCTTTGAATAACTTTTCAAGGACACAACCAGTCGGGACTATTCTCCATTCTAAGGCTACAAGTATCCTCTTTGAAATGAATTCTCGGCAGTTATCCTGCGATATCTTTGCGATTTTACAGGGTCAAAACGATATAAAATATTTGCATGCCATTTGGGGGAGGTCTCTAAAGAAACGCTGATCAGGACATTTCAAGGAATCGATTAGTGTACCACTGCATCGCGTATTGATTAACTACTGGAGACCCTATATAAATTAAAACCCATAGAGAAATTGATTTGTTGATTCTAAATTTACTTTTAATATAAGTCTTCGCATTTGGTTTGTGGCCCTGATTATTACTTTTCCAAAAACCAATGTGTCTAATATGTTTCTGGATTTAAAGTAAAAACAAAGTTTTTTGATTCACACAATAATATTGAATATGAACCGCGTTTAATATACATCTAATTAACTGAGATTTTAGAGTGTTTGTGTTTTTCGACCCCTAATGTAAGGGCTGCTCTTATAAAAACATTTGGGAATATCAACGTCGAACCAGGCTGCGTTACTTAAGTCAACATCTTATGGAATAGAATTCAAAACATATTTAAAGCCGGCGTTAAGTGGTATCGAAAACAATCCCATCGAGTTTTGGAGCACATGTAAAACACTCTTTCCACTCCTTTATCCACTTTATCCACCGTTAAAACTAGTGACAATAACCGTAAAACCTTTGAAAGTAGAATTATGTTATTTTGTCAAAGGAAGTCCATTCTTTACGTTTAATTTTATTTTGTATTGTTATAGTCAATAAGCCAAGTTTCAAATCATTTTGCCTTTTCTTTAGAGTACGATGCAAATTCTATTTTTGTTAAATATCATTACATATCGTCCTTATTACATAAGTTTAGACGTATATAAATTGGAGTTTTATAGAATGAAATTTGTTGACCGATTTTTAATTGGATCAATTTTAAAAAACTCGATTCATATAGAATGGTTTAATCAATTCTTTTTTGCGCAGTGCACATCCCCATCTCTCACCCAAATCCTTGCCTTTTTGTTTATTATTTTTTTAACAAATTATTTTTACAAATTATTGCAAATTTTTTTTTTTTCAAATGTTAAGCACTCTTGCAATTTTTTCTGCGAAAACTTGCGCAACGCTGTTTTCAAGCAACTTAAGAAACATCAGTGAACGAAACGGAATTACCCGCAATACATACAAAGTATAGTCTGTAGGAAGTAGATTCGAAGAGGAAGAAAAAGACAGGAAGACTGATCGTGTGCGCTGCAACTCATTGTTCATAGATGACATTAATATATGAGTGGTATAGCCACACCTATTGATCATACATTAGGACGTTTATATTTAATTGTACAGTTAAAATTAGGTATAGCAATATCTTTGTCTTTGTTAGTCCACGTCTCAGACAAAATAAAAATATTAGAATATCGTCCAACGTTATCGATAAGATTCACATTGTGGGCTCGTAAACTTTGTATATTGAACGAGAAAATTTCTACACCTGATTTCTTATTTTAAATTCTGCCAGTTCTGATATTGAAATAATGTGTAAATTTGGTAAAAGTCTTTCGAACTGTTGTTTTAAGTGAAGAATTGACGTTGACTCCGCCAATTATTGCAGAGCTACTTTTGTAGATAATGTACGTAATTTTAAGGGCAGTACGTAATCTTAACGCAGTATGAACTGTAGTACTGTCGACAGCTACAGCATTTTTTCCACTTGAAGCGTTATAGTAACCATCTTTATTAGTGAAGCGATTGTACATCTCCAAAAGTTTAATTACGTAAGTTTAATCGTATCTTTCTATGGTTTCATCAATACCATATCAATACAATATGATTCTAAAATTTTGTTTGTTTTCATTATAAATTTGATTGTAATTCATATATTACATTCTTCGCTTCTAAATCTTTTCTCCTTTGTAGTCATTAAAATCTTTAATCCTGGTTAACTAACCATTCATAAAAATGGCAACGCACTTGCTTCGATCACACGAAATTTTATATTAGAAGTGAGCTTTCCCTGACGAATTTGACCGACTATCGCTATAGCGTTACATTTGAAGTACAAAAATTTTTTGACTCCCTACCTTCGCTATAGAAGTTCCACTTCAAAAAATCCCGTCAATATCTTTAGCCGCTCAGAACATATTGACCTTAATAAAAGATTAGACATCATCGACTTCTCAACAATTTTGTAACATTTAAGGTGAGAGAGTACGACCAACTTTTCCAATTTGGAGGTGATTTGTAGCGGACATTTCTTAGTGATTTTGTTCCGGTGGCTTTCTTCGTTTTGACTGTACGTTTTTGGATTTTGGCTTGTGTTTCTTGGATTTCAATTTAAATTCGTAATTTTTATCAAAAATTAATTCTCTCTTCGTATTATCTTAGTCACAATTTAAATGGAAAATTAAAAAACCAACAAAAATATTTTTAATATATTTTTTGAAGTGAATAAATCGAAAAAGGGCTCATTTCAACTCTCCGTATTGAATGCAGTTTTTAAGTGAATTACTGAATACTACTATTTTCTTAATCTGTAAATAGCGCTTTTTAAAACGTATTGACGATTTTTGCAAAATTTTGAAGCGAATATTTAATCAATTTTGCACAGTTTTCAAGCAATTTTTATGATCACATAACTTTTTTAAGATTCGAAAATCAAAATTCTGTCGAAAGAAATTAATCTATACATATCTAAGAACAATTATACAAAATTTCGTAGAAATCGGATGAAAACTGAATACGGAATGAAAGTTCGAAGTTTACAAAACATAAGAAATAAGTTCGAGAAGTATGATATTAGTGCATCTTCGAGAAAGTATGATATTAGTGCATCTTTATTTCTCTGCTGGGTAAATTTTGCTTTACGTTTGGTATAAAACTTCCTATGCAAACGTACCCAGAGAGTTCTTTTGCGGAGTACCTCAAGGATCTATTGTCGGTCCATTATTGTTCAGTATATTCATTAACGATCTTCCAACTATTTTTAGTGATGCCAAAATACACATCTATGCTAACGATATTAAAATT
>QYTT01085599.1:13588-31121 GCA_006980735.1 Dasypogon diadema | reverse complement strand
ATACGATACGAATTTGTTAATGTCGTCCATTTTTTATATCAAAGTAATAGATTTCGTGATACCATATCAAAAGGAGTATTTTTGGTGTTCTGCATAATTTCAGTTTTTGTATTCTAAAAGTGGAACTTTTATTTTCACTTTAAGACTACTAAAAGTCAAAAACGTGAATTGTGCAGAGCGCCCAAGAGTATACAAAAATATAATACAAAAATGGATTTAAAATACCATATCAAAAGGAGTATTTCATACCCTTTTCTTGTGTATATTTACAAACAAAATTATATAGCGATTGTACATTTACTCACTTAAAAGGAGTGACGAAAACGCATTCGTTGTGAAATTTTACACCATGAACTGTTCATATTTCCATCGATATGTGTAATTTTTTTAAACAAAAATTGCGCGTTTTTACCTATAAATTTATGCAAAAATTATTGGTGTAATTTCGCTCTTTTAATACTAGGTTTTTAATTGCCTCATATAATAGGAGTGAATTTACACGGATTTTTTTTAGAGTGTAGGTTGACGTGTTGAAGGACCGGAAGAAAAGATGTAAACACGAGGCGGGGAAGTTTTAGGTGATTAGTTGCTTTGACTACTGGGCACGGTAGCGTTGAATATCACCTCACAAGGATCAGGATCCTAAGAGATGATACGTGCATTCTGTGTCAGGTGGATACTGAGTCGACAGAGCACACTGTATGCGTTAGTCTGGCTTTTGGTAAGTAGGAGAACGGCTGTTACAGGCGGCCACACGGGTAGCATTTACTACTATTACTACTATAGGTTTACTACAGTTGCGGAGGGCGAATTTGTTACTCTCCCTCAACAAGATTGATCCGAAGTCCATCACAGACTTTCTCACTGGATATTGCCATTAATCTACCATTTGAAGAAAATGGATCATGTTGAGAACCATCAATACCAATTCTGCAGGGACCAGGTTGAAACGGCGGAGCATGTGCTCTGTGAATTTTAAGTCACCTCGTAAAGCGCACCTACAACGTCTACGGAAGTTATGCAATTGTTACCGGAAATGGTTAAGGGCTACATTAATGGTCTCAATCTCCAGCGGTGTCCAGCAAATATCCTTCACTTTGAAATGTACCAAAAAATAGTTTTCAAAATGTATAACAGAATTTTGCTACTCTAAAATTTGTAATCATTTCATTACTGGCTCAATAGAATATTTTTGCTTATAACTGAACCTTCGAAACAAACGCATTTCAATACCTGGAATTATTGCAAAAAATATTCTTCCCTGTGATTGAATTCAGTATTGGTTAGATAACTGAATAGTGCACTCATATCGCGATGCACAAAACTCACACCCTCGGTGCATAGGTAATTAGATCAGAGTGCACTCTATAAAAAGGCCGGTTACTATTCCCCAGTTGATGTTGCCATAATAAAAGGCACTTCGTGCCCAACTGTTGTTCCCTTAGACACCAAAGTTATTAAAATATTCGGAGAAAGCTGTTCCCTAGAGGTTACTGGCCAGCGTGTTCTAATTTACCCCCGGCCATTAGAAGAAAACAATTCGAGCTGAAAATTTCTATCATCTGCCGCTAACTAAATCTTTCTGGGAACTTTTCACCTCTATCCAGGTCATGTGTCTGGGGTGCATCCCCTCGACGATCAATTGATCTTCGGTGGTAAACACGTTCTTGGCGCATTTTCCTGTTTTACAGACAGACCGGCTGCACTAGGAACCATTTGTTGCTGGCTTGCTGCCATTGATTCACTTCAACAGGGATAAACTTGCTTTCTCGAGGACGAGGACCCCTAAAGTCGTCACCAAAGAGTCGAAAAAATCCTGCACCTGGTGCGAGTGGAGGAAACGCATTCGTACACACTTCAAGCGGACTGGTTTGCTTATGGAGCCAGAATCTTTCCTCTGTGCTCACAGCAATAAGCTCAAGTTTTGGGCTGGGTCTCATAAAACACCCTCTTCCCAGGATTGAATAATTCCGATTCATTAGCGGATTACATGGCATTAATTAGGCCTTATCGCATGCACCATCGCCATAAATAATGCGCGGTTGTGCTCCAAGTGACCCGGGGCCATATCGAAAATGGGCAGTGTTCTTATGAATATTCGATTGGCGGTGCTGACCACCCTTCGCGTAGCCATCAAAGCATAAAGGGTATAGGCAACCGTGCTGACAAGAAAACAAGAAAAATGTTGCCAATTACCTGGTCGTGTGCCAGTCCGCTCCGTTAGTTACGGTAATGCTACCTGCGGACCAGGTAGGCAGACGGAAACTTCAGATAGGAAGGCCCGACACCTAACAGAGTCAGCTTAGATTCTAAAACATCTTTCAGCTGGGTGAGTTTGGCCCTCCTCTGATAGGATCCGCATGAAATGCAGGCACGCGACCGCACGTGCCACACGGTCTAAAACGGGATCTCGAATTTTTTCTTGAGTCCCATTTTTTTGTATTTCTCTGGGCCCATCTGCGTGCGCCGTTCTTAAACACACTTTTGAGATCCTGGCAGCCAAGGGTAGATCCAGGGTGCATTGACTAGGGGCACCCTAACAGGAATCACAGTAGACAGGATTTGAAGATTTATTCCGCTCAAAATTGGGGTCAAAGTAACTGAAGTCCTTTACCGTTGTATTATGTCGCCGTATGCATTTATAATTTCGAAATTTTGCAGATGTTTCTCTTGTTGCTTCCCCTTCCTCGCCGTTCTAAATGGTTGCATTTTTAGGTGTGCAAGGATTCGGTGACATTTGTTTTGTTTGCTTGATATCTTGTTGCCTTTGGCGACCTTTTTTGTGACAATCCATTCTCCTTTTCGATTTGGTAACGGGCGATGTAATCGGATAAAAGGGATACGGGGTGCAGTTAAAATTTTAAAGAGCTGTTTTGTATTCTTGCAGATCCGTTGTGATATCAATCGAACCTTCTGTTTTTTCACCATTACGAATAGAAATGAATATGGTGTTTGCATGCCCATAAGTCAAATAAAAAAGTGTTATTATAGTTTCCAAATGAATGCAACTCCGAGTTTTGTCAATCTAAAGACATCGCTGACAACGGGTTACAACTGGATCTATATATTCCGAACCACTTTTAGTGGCTGTTCTGTTGTCAACAGAAAAGCTTTGACCATTACTAGACGCCGACCTACTTAAGGTTCTTGATATGATACCGTACGATACACCCTAAGCCAGCAACGTCCTTATATAAGGAAAGTATGTAGTGTTTGCTTTGTAATCATGTGAATATAATGAAGTTTTACTTCCTGAAGTCTCGAAGAGAACATTATCATAAAGTTGTGTTACGCCATACTACCGACGCGTTAAGGGTTGGGGGATTTTTCAGGTAACAAAGGCGTCTTATTCTATCTCCATCCTTCCTCCAAAAACCCCCAAATAGCAACTTAAAATCTTGTTTAACTTGTTTTTGGTACCCGGCAGAGGGGACGTGGGGTTAAGTTGACACAGTCTGCATAAGTAAGCTTGGAACAGGTATAAACCATACATAATAACATCAACGGAGATATAAGCTGAAAGAGTTAGGTTAGAATGGTTGCCAGAGAATGCTCGGAAAGAAAGATCAAAAATTGCAGTCGAAGTAAAGTGTTTTGAAGAATTTTTTGGTTTTATTTTACGGCAGGTTTATAATTCATTCCTCGTTATATAATAGGGCGTACGGTGTGTTCGGATACAAACAAGGAAGAAGACTTTATTGAGCATTAACGTCAAATGCAATCGTTTGAGTTTGAGTTCTTCGGCTCATTTATGACGCCCAGAAATGTAACGACATTGAAGAGTTCTAAGAGGTTTTGTTGTCATTGTAACAAACAGAGAAAATAGAAAAAACTCTCCAAGATCAGAGACCTAGTTTAAATCAATGTAAATCGGTGTACAATGCTCCTGAGGAAATACAGCAATAAAAATTCATTTGCATCAGAGACGTACGGAATAATTTCATCGAAAAAGTGATTTGTGCACTGCGCACTTTAGCGTAAATGTAAAGAAGAAGGCATACCTGTATGGGTTGATATTGGTGACATTCAGTCTTGCTTTCGCTTTTTACTTAGTAGATTTTTCTTTTTATTCTCAACCATATTCACATTTATTTTTTATATTGTACTGTATTTGACTTTTTTATACCTAACTCTATTTTAATATTTGTCAATGCTACACTTTTTTTGTTGGAAATTGGTTAACCTCCATTCCTTCTTATTGAAAAAATGATGACCCCTAAGGACTTGAAGATTACCGGCAGTATCAGTCTCAATAAAAGAGAAAATTTTTTACGATGTATCTCAAGGGATACCCTTTTTTAATGTATTGCCTAAATTAGGTGACAACCCTATGATGCACACAGCACAGCTTAGGCGGAAGGGAATTTTTAGGGAAGAGAAGATTGAGAAATGTTAACCGTCGCAACCTTTGCAGGAATCGAACCGCGACCCACGGAGAAGAAAATATGTTGACGTGCCCCTCAGCCGAAAAGGAAAGTGTGAAATGGGGTGGGAAGGAGTTAGAATATCAAGTGAAGGTGTCGGTGCACTTGCGGCATATTGCCCTGAGGAAAAACAGAAAATGGCAGTTTATTCTACATTCGCAACAAGAACGATTCACGACAAGAAGGATTCACGACATTTCACTGATCTTGCCTCAAGGTTGAAAAGGTGATAAAGACTTGATGCGCATATATCAGGTGCAGGGATTGATCTGCAAGGAATCGGACCAAATATACTGCAACAAAAGCGGATCGCTGATGAAAGAGGGGCCATTAAATACTGTCAACAAGACGATACCGGTTTGATTTTCTAGACCGCAAAAAATTATGTGGAGTTGTTGACATCAAACCTAAAACAAGGTGACAATCACCCGAAAAGTGAAATGCCAATGCCAAAACTCTTTCGCCTATAAGAATGGAACAGCTGAGCTGAGTGACAAAAACTCTCAGTAAAACAATCTCAGAAGCTTGCTGCCTTTTACCTAATAAATCCATTACTAGTTAGTTGATTGTAAGAAAATTGTTGTCTGCGAGTCGGTGTAAAAAGATACGTTCAGGCTATTTTACGAAACAGAAAATTGCTAAAATATAGAGAAGGACATCGATCAACTTTTCAGTACCTATCTTGCCATTGACCAAAGTGTTCCGCAGCTGTTTAAGCAGAATGTGCACCGACATCTCCTCTGGACCTCCTAACTTCTCTTCTCCCACATTCCCATTTTATCCTGCCAAGGCTGTACTTAACAGCATAGGGTATCCCCCGAGCTTTGACATCTCTGTAAAAATAATTATTGTGGTGGTCAAAACTGACTATTTTTTTCTAAAATGGGTGAACGTAGGTATGCATTGAGGGACAAACCCTTAACCTTTCTTCTGTTCTTTATTTAATGCTTCTTAGAGATCAAGAATTTATATCATTATTAGGGTAAACTCGTTCTATTGACTTCTAGGTATGAAACCTCAAGTTGATCTCTCGGAATAAATATACTAAAAAAACTACTATACGGAGCTAATTCTATATAATCTTCTCTGTGAAACCTTCCAATATCTTTTCATAACTATTAGCAATTGATTATCGCCTGTATTTGTAATGGGTGTCCGAACAAAAGTGGATAATTTAAATTTGGCGCCATTTCTGCTGCTGTGCGTTCACAGTCACAGCATTATAACAGTTCGATGGTAAACGTTAGGGAAGAAAATTTCAGTCGGAATTAAGTGGTATTAATCTTCATATGAATGAAAGACGCATTCAACAAATACTGGAAAGCAGTGATAGATTTAAGTAGGCAAAATGGGCAAAGACCAGGGCTTACAAAAGTACACAAAGACCTGATGGTTGCCAGTTTTTTTGGCATCACTTACAAAAAAAATGAGGGCAAATTTGTAGGTGGTACGCTAAGTATACAGCGGGTATGGCAACATCACCATTTGTTGGTTTTCACAAAAATGAAGACAAAAAATTACATAGACCACTTGGGTTTTGTGCTGATTGATTCAAATGGCAATCATTACGAAGATTGAGTCTATCAGAACGATAGTGCAAGAGTCCACATTGCAAAACCATTGCAATCAACTAGTTTATGGCAAAATATCGCCATCTATGCTAGGAATTTTGCAACAACGCCGAGCCGATAAAAGAGGTTACGTGCGCCAGCCACCCTCACTTTGACTATATCTGCCCTATGATGTTATTCTACATAATCTCCATAATCTAGACTAGAACCTGATAGAGCTAGGTAGAACCTGATAGAGCTAGACAGAACCTGATAGAGCTAGGTATGTTCTTTTCAAATCGTGATTCTTTCTCTTAGTCAGTTTAGAGAAGAAAAAATCGATCGTCGTTGATTTTCATATAAAGTCTCCTTTCTCATGAATAACCTATAAAGTATATGCGAATACCTGTTCTAAGGGTCTAAAAAAGGGGAGATTTCCTCGTCATGAAAGGTAACAAACTTTTCGTACCAAAATGCAACAAAGGTACAAACGAAAATTGCAAAAGAGGAGATAATAGCACAAAAACGCCAAAAGATATGTCAGCCCTACCCATGACGATTCAACTAAAGGGGATGTACAAACCCAAACTAATATATATATATAAATAGTCTAGTGCAATACTGGAACAACTCCGAAAAATTCATTATCAAGTTAAGTAGGTATTACAATCAGTAGAGTACAATGCACTATCAATGTACATCATACTAACGAAAACAGGATACGGATCCTATTCCAGTACTGAACTGATCTTTTTTTGAACAAAAACCATTTTATTACTAGACTGTCTCGAAATAATTTGTATTTGTTCCAGTATTCAGCTAGATGATAGATATATATATGTTATCCAAATAAGAAAAAAGCGACATTTCAAAACGCCATTGAAATATCTTACAAATCACCATGAAGTTTACTTAAATCTTAATCTAAAGTATTCATATCAAAAGTACCAAGCAGTTACGAATTCTTCAAAGTAACGAAACTATGCATCACAAGCGTAACTGAACTCGCATTCGAAGAGACTTCCTTTCTTGCTCTGAGTATCGCTTTGTTACTTTTTCACAATAAAATTTTCGGCAGTTAGCATTGTGATAAATCCAGAATAAATAAATAAGTAAAGTTCTGGAATAGTTAAGAGTTAATGCTACATAAGAGCCAGCTTCCATTTCAAATTTAATGGGAACCATTACCATCGCCGTCTTCACCTTTCCATGGTTCTTCCACTCAAATAACTCAAAATGCCTGTCATTTCTTTTCCGAAGTGTCTGGAACAAAGGACAGAAGGGTGATTATAAAAAACTCGGCGTTCATATTGATGAGTTCAAAGTTTTAACTTTTTGTTTAGACAAAAGATTCTTAGGTTTTCCCGCATCTAATTTTTTACCTCCGCCGTACAACACCTTCCACATGGCTGCTTCCTCATAACAAAGTTAGTCCTACCAAACCTAACGAACATTTTCCGGATTCCCTGGAAGTACAAAGGCATCCAATGGCAGTAGAGAAACTAATTTATCACGAGGGAACCACTGAACAAACATTACGCCATAAACCGTCCATGCGTCAGCAATGACGAACGGGAGGGGGTCGGTGGAGCGGTTTGACAAATTGTGGCAATTTTTTATCTTCCTTAATCATTGCAATTCATTACGCGCAATGACGAATCAGAAAAAGTCGCAGCACGAAATTAGCCGTCGAAGGATTTGGGGTAGTTAAGCAGGCAGGTGGGTGGTCCTCCAGAAGCAAGTCAAGGGCCCACATGGGCTTTTTTAAATTCTTCCTATTTTTATTTCGCCAGGGCTGGCAAGGACGGGCAGACTGAAGAGGGGTCGGTGAGATCCGGTGCTTTAATCTGGGGAACACTTGCGTGCCATCATATCATTTCCGTAAATGATGTGCAAGGCAACGGGACTCAAGAAGGACAAAAAGCTAAGCCACGCGGATTGGTGAAATGAGCTCCAAAAGGAGACCAAGCCAAGGAATCCCAGGAGGAGGCCAGGAATAAGTTCAGACGTGAGGAGAATATGTCTCAGGATCTGTAACAAGGTATCATTTCACAGGGATTTTAACCACAGTGCTGCTATTAGCAGCGTCCATTCCAGTGACAAAAAAAAACTGTTTGGTTTAACCTTAGCGAGAAGGAGAGCGTTTTGAGACATAAATCCTTGAAGGAGTGCTGGGGAATTCAAAGCCGCCGGTAAAAACGAGGAGAGATGAAAAATGTTGTAAAAAGGTTAAAACGTGAAGAGGTACCCGTTGAACGCAGTTCCGAACTGAATATGGGTGGAAAAGCAGGGAAAATGAGGTAAAAAGTACGTGAACAAATTTTCCACCTTCATAACGCCTTAACGATGAAAACGGCACTTCCGTGACAACAGCGCAGAGATGAACACGCCGCAGACCATGAGAGGATGATTTATTTTATAAATTGTGAACAATTTGTAAGGACGTTAAGCAAACAAGGATTTACGCGGCAAAAAACAGAACTGTAAATTTCCAGGGAGTTATACCGGAAAATTTTAGGTTTCCGCGCGTACACTTCGAGGGACGGGGATAAGTGGCAGTAATTTACCCCGAGTGATACTGGGAATCAGTAATTGCCCACGGCCACCACCAAGAAATCCGCGCGAAAATTAAGCACTCACTGGATAATCACTTTGGATTCCTCCCACCAATGATTCAAGTCAGAGGAGTAATTTATATTGTACGAGATGTGCTCATGTAGGTCCCAGATGATTGATGGTGTACGGCCGACCGTGGACTGATGAGTCAAAGTTTGCGGGTGGCAATTAACGTCGCAAATGGCGAATTTTCTGATGCGTCTCACCTGATTCCGAATTCACAGCCACACAACACCCAATTCAATTTCAACTGTAGCCAAACGATGTCCTGAGCGCTCCTTTCGTCGCAGTTGGCATCAGTAACAGGTTGTAATTTGTCTGATATTAATTGGAATCAGTCTCGATTTGCCCGCCCCTCATAACTAATATTCAGCAGCAACACCAACAAAAGCGCTCCAGCTTCTGGGTCTGGGGCTCCTGTTTTACTCCTATTAGAACCACATTCAGCAAATTCGAGGAATACTTGGGTAAGGAAAGGCGGCAGTGAAGAAATTGTTGAAGATGAGAACTTGCCTTTTGAGAGGAATCAACCTCTACAGGAACTGTCTGCGGTTAATTACACGTCGGCAGTTAGGTACGACTAGGTTGAGGTAGTTTATTAATGACCTCATCAATTAGAGCCAATTGGGCTTTGCTGGCGCTAAGGACGAGAGCTTCCGTTGTTCTGTTCGCTCCCCCAGACCAGAGATATCGTACCGGGGCAACGTTTTATTAGAGGGTAAAAATAAATCCACCAATTAAAAGATGAAATCCTGTGGAATTCTAAATCAAACGGAGGTGTTAGGGAGTAATGGTTTACTGACCGTGTACAATTTTAATATAATTTGCACAAATAACCACGTCTCCGTGAGGGGTGCTTGTTAAATCCGTCGTGAAGGTCTTGTGCCTTCAGATTAGTATGTAAATTTCTCTACTTTCTCTATTGCGTCAACCAGGGCTCCAAAATATTGTTACTTTCCGATTTTTAATTGAAAAAAAAAAAATCACATACAAGAAGAACACTAAAACAAGTGAGGTTTACATGGTGAATATTTATTGAGTTTAACTTCTAACCCAGAAGGTGCACTGCTCAGCGAGGATCCAAGAAATATTTACCCATTTAAGCGTTCACACGTTTCAAAGAAATGTGTTAAGATTGGGCCCGACAAGCATGCAAGACATGTAAATGTTAGCAAGATTAGACCAAGACAGAGGAAAACAAAAGAAGGTAGTAAACTTGACGCTTTAACATACGTTAAATGTCAAGAGAAACGCGTTGTTGGTTACATAGTGCTCCTCAACACGGTTAACAGCCGCACACAGAAGATTGAGCCGCTCGGGATATGGTGGAAGAATCAAAGGATTGTTCCATGGGAGATCCCTAAGCGCAAATCTAATGAAACTACGCTGGACAGACACAACACCACCGATGTAGACAGTGTAGGGAGGATTCCATACCTGGGATGCATGTTCAAGAAGTGGTCGGACGAAAGAGTTATATAATGTTAGGGAAACCCTACGATCAGAGAACCCCCTAGAACAGCGCCGAATGAAACCCAACATTAGCCCTAGAGACAACGAAACTAATGTTGGAAATTGCTAATGTCACAATGCTAAACGTCTCCTTTTTTGCAACTAAAATACGTTTAAAGATCCAATTGTGATACAGTGTGGGAAGGCAAGCCAGATATTTGTCTAAATTTAGCTGCTTCTGATTTCCGTTCTTCTGCTTCTTGAGATCCTCAATTGAATTTTCTGTTGCTAAGAGCCTCAGGGTTATTAATAAATTAGTTTCGGCAGAAATTGCATTTCACATCTTGTTTTTGGATTTTAGGGTCCTTGCTTTTCCAAGTTATTGATTTTCTCAACCAGGTAAAAAGTTATTTTTAATTTTTATGGCTTTCACATTTACACATTTCTTCTGTCCACAGGTTCCCTGTAGGAAATTGAACCATTGCTAAAAATGGTAATGAATAACTTCATTGATGAATAACATGACATGGTAATGCAATGGATAAGGTAGCAGAGAATATTAGTGTTAGGGTAATGCAAATAGTATTCTACCAGGAAAATCTGCGTTTCCTTGCTCTTCTGAATTTTGAGCTCTCGGATGCTTATTATAACAATGACGCAAAATACAATGACAATACAAATTGAGTTCAACTCTAGTAGGAAATTGAGTAATTGATGAACACGGTAATGAAAGATTTTGTCGAAGAATAACAGAAGTCGTTGGCATCAATGACATGGTAATACAAACAGTAAGGTAACAGGGAATGGTAATGTGTGATTAGTGTGCAATCAGAGGAATTTGTGTTTTCCTGTTCATTTATGTGTATTTCTGAGTTCTGAACAGAAGTTCTTGGATGCTTATTATAAACAAAAACAAAATATAGTGACAATAAAAACTGTACTTACTGTAGTAAAATCCCATTTTTTTGAGTTGCGTTGTTTATTTTTCGAAGTACACGCATACGGTTTTTATATGTTTCAACTATTTCATTATTTTTCTCTCTTACACCTTACATCACGATTGTGTGCAGCAGTCAATCGCCTTGGGGAACACTTTAACACTTTGCATCTAAGAATGTATTAACAAACCGTCTTTATCTGGCCCTGTGATTCATGTCCGAATTTAGCTTTATTGGCTAATATTTTGTCCTTTTATTTGGTTTGGTTCTACTAATTATATTTTCCATGTTTGTCCGGGAGCCTAATCTAAACACATTTTCTATTGAGATGTGTGAACGTTTTTGTGGAGATAGATAAATGGTTCTCGACTCCCTGCTGAGAACTGCGCCTTCTGAGATAGAAGGGAAACTCAATTATTATCTTTACATTTCGAAGAATTCGTGAACATGTCAACAATACTTAAACTGGACCTTACTTTTACCATTAAATTTTCTTCAATGAATCTATGGAAGAACAATGCAATGAAAGAAAAGAAATTGTATCCGAAAAGATGTCTATGAATACATATTAAATCATAACTTCGGAAAGATCTACAGATGTCCTCGTCAACTGAAATTTATGGCAGGCTACTTGTCGTATAATATGGGTTTAAAGCTTTCTGAAGCCCTTATTTTACGTCACTTTAGCTTTGGATCCTTAATCTTTCCTAAATTTTATCATGGCTGCCAGAGAAGATTGACTGATGGCCTACCGAGATCTTCACATATTTCTCCTTACATTGAATCTTTCTTAGGTCGACCTTTGGTCGTTTATCTCATCCATCATTGGTTTAGATTTTTTTACAACCTGTTCTACACTAACCAGGCAAGTTATCTGACTGATCGCTTGAATTTCTTGCATTCAGAGCGCCACAGGAATCTTTTAGTTCCGTATTATTCCTCACGATTTGGGGCACGTTCTTACTTTGTTCAAGCTATTCGCAAATGAATAATAAAATTGAAATACCAAGTTCATAAATGGGCCAATTTGGACAACTCCTTCATAGGGTTGCCATATGAAATCGCCAGCTTTAGTAAAACCTAAATATCCTAGCAGAAAATTAACCAAATCGGGCAAACCTTTCAGAGGGTTGCCATATAAAATTTGGCGAATATATACATATTTTGGATTGCTGATTACGAATTTGACATCAGCTTTTATAAATTTAAGACAACGGATGCAATAAGGCGGGCACATTTTTGAGAGTTGTATGGAATAGTCATGAAAACAAGTACATATATATATTGTTCCTGTAAACCAGAATTATTTTGATTCCATTTAACCAAATTTTACAGGGAGGCTGTTTTTTTCAAAAACCATGATAAATTAAAAATACCAAAAGAAATTTCATGTTACGTTTCAAAGAAATTATTAAAACTCGACAAGTGTCTAAAAAAAATACAGCAATTGTACATAATTCTAATTTACAGCAGCGATTTATGCTTGAGGTCCCTGGGTACGATTTTGAAGACAGATTTTAGAAATTTAGCATGGCGGATGCTATGACGGAAAAAACTTCTTAATATTATAATGGAATCTTTGTAAAATGAAGAGCTTATGAGTTTTTAGGATTTATAATTATGAACTTGAGAAAACTTGTATAAAATAACATTTAATATGGTGAATGCAATGGGGGGGATATCATTCGATTATATAACAGCGATGGAATATCTAGAAAAGTTGAGATTTGGGGAAAAATGTTTTGGAGAGCAAAAAAAGGGGCTTGATTTAGGGTCAAATTTAAAGGTCACTTACAGGTCAAGGCTTTTAATGTAGTACCCTAGTTTTCACACCGAAAATTGAGAGAAGGTGAAGTGTCGCGCTCTAGTAAGTGATTCACTTGTGGGCCAAAGCGATCTAAAGGGGTCACTTCAAGGTGAGATAAAGTGATTAAGGTTAAAGAGTACGTCCACGGATTGCGGATGGTAAGACGGCCGGCAGATTTGAATATCAGCTGTGAGTACGCAACAATAAGTAGCCGCGAGTAATTACCTACAAACGCATTATTTCTTTTCTTCCCTACGTCTGAACCAAATATAGCTTCTTTCCTTGTTATTTTTATTTTCATTTTTGATTGTATCCCTTAAATAATAGACTCTGTATTGATTAATTATATATTACATTTCCTTTTTCCGACCTAGTAGAAACACAGTTTATCAATTTTGTGCAAATATAAGCTTGTAATATTTTGTACTATGTTGTGATGTTTACGGAATATAATTATAAAAGAAAGAGTTTGATTTTGGCACATGGCTACAACATCCTTCTCTGATACAATCAATTGAGTGTACAAGAATATATCTAAATGTATCTAAAGGGAACACATTCAGGTGTATGTGCTTGCGACATTCCCTTTCATACTTCTGGTTTTGGAATGTGTTATAATCTAAGTGAAAATAGTAAAATATAAATACCATGAGTATGGATATATTCACCACAATCGCCTAATACCCGTCAATCAAATTGGCAGAGGTGCGAATTAGCGAATGATTCCAACTAAGCTAGATGCATAGGTGCTTTCGGATTATTTGAGAAGCATAGAACGGTAACACATTTCCGGTTGCCTATTTCTTCCTCTTCCGCAATCCCCCTTCCCACGAACAGAGTAATTTATCATCCATAGACAGCATTGCCGAAACTATTAAACGTTTGTTGAAATATTAAAAGATGGCATTACGTCGATCCTGTAACAGAAACATGGTCGAGCCGCTTACCTATGATGAGAAAGCTGCTGAAATGGAATCCGTTCGAAAGCAAGGGTGGGATTCCAATTACTCAAATAGTTTGTGGTGTGGGTGTGGGTCACATATCGGAAACCACAGAATAAACTGAAACTAACGAACTGCAATTATCGTTGAGCAAATCACAGCTTCTATTACTGTTGTTTACTTACAATTGCCGCACGGATAGTCATCAGGTGGTAGTTGCTTTCTGTCTAGTTTTCCGCCGAATGCCAACCAACACGTGGGGGATTCCACCTCAATTAATTTTTGATGCGAACGAATGACGGAATAATCTGAAATCAATCAGTGCTCCCATCGGTCGAAGCTGTTCAGGACATGCGAAGGGGTTCGATTTTTATGCGTTGATGTGATTTGAAATTTTAAAGAAAACTGATAGTCCCTCAGATATGGATGCGATTGTAGTACCCTGTCATAAGTAGGCCTTCCTAATTTATGTCGAGAGCACCGTCAGCTTCTTCTGCTACTGCTGCTGCTGCTGCTGCTGTCATTTTCTGGCCCGCTATTGACGGGAGAATTTATGCTGAGATTATAATCTCCAGACTTCGGCATGTTTCCCCTATCAGCTGGTGTCTCCGGCATTTCCCTTTGAGCCTGGAGGAACTCGAGGGCACGCAGCCTATTTTGCATCTGGGGACGTGTGCGCGTGTCTTTTGCAGCATTTCTGGTCTACTTATCTTGCTGTGATCAAGTCTGGGAAATCAAAAAGGACTCATTTCCGTATGTGGCTGAGATATAGATAGGGTGAAAAAAATACACGCTCATTGGACTACGTCACTACAGCACGGTCCATCTGAGCAAAGGAATAAATTTGTTCTGGTTCAGAAGTCTCTTAATGATGTGGCTATCACCAGCTGTGGTCGTCACTGTCCACACTCCATACAAATGCTCTTTGGAATTGTTAATTGCATGACCGCTGGCTTCTAACACGTGGCCGCTTTGGTTCCCCATCATCTCCCAAATCAGTTCAAATGCCCGGCCAAGTTAAAATACGGCGACTTCCAAAATTAAGGGATAATTGCATTCGATTCTATTCTTTCACAGTTTCACAGTGTGCTCAGTCGAATTTTCCACCCTTTTGTGAGTAAGTGGCATTTCCGACTCGTTCTTCATTTTAACGTAAAATTAACCTTTTCACCCTCAAGGAGTCATCCAAGTAAAGAAAATGCGATGACTGTGAAGCTCTTGGCACGGGGTATAACGCGTGGCGCAACATATGCTGCATATGTTCCACTTGGAGTGCTCATTTTTCATGAACCTTACGATGCGTGGTTATGGAATTGATGACATAGGAAATATGCTCCCGATATGAACTTTTCTCTTCATAAAAGGACCAAGTATGTATAATTTAGTGCAAGCACTTTCAGTCCTAAAAATTGGTTTCCCGGTTCTTTAGTTTTTTTTATGTAGTTTTACAATGTTCACTGGAGGATTGGGTTAGTTTACTCCTAGGAGTTTGGTGTATTTGAAGATTTCATTGATTACCGATGACATTTTTTATGATAAGATATACCAAAACATTTGCGGAAAAGAAAAGGGTAGAGACGAAATTGTGTTAATTGTTTTTTGCGATGAATTTAGATACCATCTCGCAGCACATAATTTATTTTCTAAAGCTCTCGAAATATTATTGAATGAACCATTGTCTTGTATTGTATAACATCCTACAAACTCTTGTGGAATGAATAGTTTCTATGTGCCATCACATCTCCATCATCATGTCTAATTAAATTAATTATCGGCTTTTTTTTTTGCGACTTCACCACCTCGAAACACCCAAAGCTGCCTCTTCACTTCATCCACTTATGGATTTGGGGTTTTTTTTGCAAAAGTTGCTTTTAGACCTCTGGTGGTATTCATGTAGAAGGCATTGCTTAAGCATCTTGGCTTAACAGATTTTAAAAAATTTACATTGCACACTATTCCCAGAATATCAGTGGTTCAATAGGTAGCCAGGTCTCGGACTATCAACGGAATATGCTGATGGAAGTTTGTTTAATGTGGACTTCTTTATATTTGTTAGTAATCATACTGCCGAGGTAGAAAATTGTTTCCACATTTTTCATACCCAGTAATTCATTGTTTCAGGGACTGCAGTATATAGTAAACTCTAAGTCTTCGCACATCGGAAAATTATAACAATATTAACTAAATTCATATCTGTTTCGATTCTGCGTGGCTAATAGTTCGCCATTGAAAAAAATAAAACTGGAGCGAGAGCACAACCTTGTTTGCCTCCACAATTCTTTGCAGCTATTGAAGAAATATTTTAAAGCATTGATATGATAAACTGTGTCAAATCCTTTGCTGCAGAACAGCTTTGATATAATTAAAGATGGCTTTTGTTATTTTTTCATGAGTGTAGCAAGAAAAGGTGGTAAATATCTTACATTACATTGGATTCGTGGCTTGTATTAAACCGAATTTCCTAAAAGTTTTAGTGATTAGTTGCTATATTAGCTGGTAGCAGTAGTAATTCTGTGGACTGGGGTAAGCCAGGCAAGAGAGCTTAGTCTACTACTGAGTCTACTATAGCCGATGGTACCTACTGCATCCACTGATAAAATATTTTGAAGATAGACTGGAGGAGAGAATCTCCAAATTATTCGAAAATGCAATGGGTAATTTGGAGAACAGAGTAGCGACTTAAAACGTAATAGTTAATCAGCACGTCAACACCCCTTTTTCTGCTGTTTCGATTTGTGTGAAATGATTGATGCTGTATAGTCTACAATATCTGAAGCTACTGGGCATACATTAGTCCGCATTAGTCCTTGATTTTCGACCCACCAGCACTCTTTGTTTCTTGCCTAACGTTCTGGAGATATTGATGTATACCAATATTATAAATTTTATCGAAGGTTACAATAAGCTAATTCGTTTGCAGTCTGGTTTTCGTCGTTGTGACTCCGCTCTGCCTAAGTTTACTTTGGATCTAAGGAATAAGTTGGGTAACGATAAGTTGGTATTGACTAAGCTCCTTCAGAAACTCGCAATTTCCAGCTTTCTTCATCTACAGTTGAACTAACTACGAATTTTCTAATCAATCGAATTCAGCAGATTCGAAAGAATAAGCCCTATTAAAATTTTGTATCGCTGTTCCACCCTTAGGGGTGTATTTTAAGACCTCACATTTTTTTAGATGTTCATTAATGACTTACCTGACTTACCTGATGTGCGTCTTTACGTAAATATTTATCTTTACTCGGATGACGTTCAATTATAATACCACAGATCAATTTTACTTCTCCAGGATTGTATTGAGCGGATTAATGATAATTTAGGGAGACTTGCAATCAATCCAACGAAAACGCAGTGTATGGTATTCCAGCATGATAGACATATTAGAAACCTCCATTCCTCCAACTGTTGTTGGGGATGTAGTATTGTCATTAATTTTTGAGACTCCAGTGATGCTTTGAAAACAAAATTTTATCAATCAAATTAAAATCAAAGCCTAGTAGTCTAAACCATGTAAATACTACTATTATTGACGAGACGTCTTACAGAAATAGAAAAGGAATTTGATTTCTAAAGTATTGAACAAATTAATAAAATAACTGCAAACGAAAGCTGATAACTGCGAGAGCATCAAATAGAATTCAGCTGCTCAAAACGAATGTACACGTCCCATTAAATATGTTTTCGTATCTTACTCCGGGATCCGAGAGATCAAAAAATTTCGAGCACCTGGAACGCACATATAAATGTGGCATTTCTTCATTTGAACTGCATCAATTTTTTTCTGTACCCACCTCAGCCTACCCGGCTA
>QYTT01085599.1:0-13568 GCA_006980735.1 Dasypogon diadema | reverse complement strand
ATTTCCAGCTTTCTTCATCTACAGTTGAACTAACTACGAATTTTCTAATCAATCGAATTCAGCAGATTCGAAAGAATAAGCCCTATTAAAATTTTGTATCGCTGTTCCACCCTTAGGGGTGTATTTTAAGACCTCACATTTTTTTAGATGTTCATTAATGACTTACCTGACTTACCTGATGTGCGTGTTTACGTAAATATTTATCTTTACGCGGATGAGATTCAATTATAATACAACAGATCAATTGTACTTGTCCAGGATTGTATTAAGAGGATTAATGATAATTTAGGGATGTAGTATTATCATTAATTTTTGAGACTCCAGTGATGCTTTGAAAACAAAATTTTATCAATCAAATTAAAATCAAAGCCTAGCAGTCTAAACCATGTAAATACTATCATTATTGACGAGACGTCTTACATAAATAGAAAAGGAATTTGATTTCTAAAGTATTGAACAAATTAATGAAATAACTGCAAACAATGCAAGTCTAAGAAAGCTGATAACTGCGAGAACATCAAATAGAATTCAGCTGCTCAAAACGAATGTACACGTCCCATTAAATATGTTTTCGTATCTTACTCCGGGATCCGAGAGATCAAAAAATTTCGAGCACCTGGAACGCACATATAAATGTGGCATTTCTTCATTTGAACTGCATCAATTTTTTTTCTGTACCCACCTCAGCCTACCCGGCTAATCTCGACTAACATTTCTAGCGGTGAAAATAACCCCATTATCAAATCTCCCTTCCTTCCTAGAGGCATTTTCCATTCTCATCCGTAAGTCAGATGCAGACGGGCACACCCGAAGATTATTAAAAATGTGCACTCTGCGGACGACTATCAGAAGAAAGTGAAAGGTCTACCAGATGATCTATCTGAAAGGAGCTCACACCGCAGATTGCAATAGAAATCAAAAGTGAGAAATTGGGAGAAGAAGTCTCAGGTAACGAAGACTTCATTACCAGACTCCTGCAGGAGATCGACTCCAGCGCGAGTCATCGGATATTGTTGCAAAGGACAAGAGACACAGGCAAGAAATACCCATCCGATAACGCGTCGACTGAGATCAAAAGTCGCCCTAAGGATTTTTTTTTGATCTGGTTAACGATCACTCGGACATAGAAACCAGGACCAGATGTTCCGTCTGTAGTTCCAGTTCCGATCGGCACGGGTGTCTTCTCCTTCTCCTGTTGCTTGACCAGTTCCTTTTTTTGCTCCTCTTGGCATTTTTGGAGTTTTTACGGCACAAGACCACTACTTCTTTTGTGATGATCGGCATGTGGCCACATTCGCTTAAGATTGGTCTTTTGTTGATTCCCGGGCGCTACCGTCCTGGTTTCGGTTTTTGTGTCTCGTGCGTACCTCGGACAGGAAGTCCCTTTTCTGCATTTCACCGGACGATGGTATCTTGACTGCCTGTTGAACCACTTATTAGAGGATGTGAGAAGTTGATTATTAACCCGAGGTACCCGACCAGTAGTGGTTTTGATGCCTGGATAACGGGGCAGGATATCGTGAATAATTAGCAATTGTTCAGATGGTTGCATCGGGGCTTCCACGTGTTGATTTCCATATGTCCACCGGACTGAGAACTTATTGTTAGAGTATCCCGAGGGCATCTGTTGCGTACTGGCAATCATGTAGAAATTTTAGTGCTGTGCGGAAAAGTGCTACTCTCTGTTAAGAGAATTAATTTCGCTAAATCGTCCAAGGATGCCTGGCGTAATTTTAATTTAAATGTAGAAGAACACACATCTAAACGCATTTTGAACATTAGTCAGAAGTGGGCATAAATTAAGCGAGGCAAAAAATACTGCTGCCAACCACTCCAGGCTTGGTTACGACACTAATGGAAAATTGCACCAGTGAACTAATACTAAACCCATTAAAGCCGCTTTAAATATTGCCTGCTCAGAAATTGCCCGAATGCCGGCAATTTTAATGAAGCGTCATTTATACAAAGGCATTTAAGCTGTAGCGGCGAACGTCCAACAGCGTTTTCGTCCTTCGGGCAAGGATATGCCACAGAACGACGTCCATTAAAGTCTTCTGCAATCAAATCGCAAACAATGGGCACGTGACTCGCATGAAGCTAATTGGTGTAGTGCGAAGTTGATCGTCCCTTCTTGAAATGCCCTGGGGCAGTGATTGTGCGGTTCACCCTTAATACAGCAGTCATCAGCCGCATTATCCTTAAATCTATGAATGGAGCAAATTTTCTCTGGCAGGACACAGTGTGACAAGTAATCAAGATTCTGGGACATGCTTGTCTGCAACATGCATGTAGGGCACGGATTATTAATTGTTCGCGGTGAGACTCGCAAGAGCCCGGCGAGGCTCTGGCACGGATTGTTGTGATTTCTCAGAAGAGCCAACAATGGACTGTTTACGGGATTACCATGGCATTTGGCAGCTAACATAAGGTGGGCGACTCACCCTCAGCCAGGACGTTTGTTTAAGCCATTAATGACTCATCCGCACCCTACACGAATGCATTACCCCTGATGAACCCCTCCGTAAAGGATGTGAGTAAAATCTTTTCAAGGAACCGTTTACCTAAAATTGCGGAAATCTGACCGCGCCTAATATCGCACGAATCGTTAATCTATCTATAGATTACCGACATCAGAGCTAAAACCCACAGGATACACCCAGCCGTAGATACGAACACGTGGAGCTGCAAGGCATGTTTCTAGGCGCATTCACTCGACTTAGACAAGTCAACCCACGGCTAGATGATAGCCAAGGATAAGGCTAATCTAACCACTCCGCTTGATTGAATACGATGTGTGTACACACCGAAGCCCGAGACGTGTCCAGGCAAACAGAAGCTCAGGATGTGTACGTGCGCTCAATATCAGGGATTTCCTCTGGAAGTTGCTCAGTCGTTAATGTGATTTGGATATGCGATTGCAGGCAGGCGACGCTGTCCTTGCTCTATACACCGTGCCGAGTCTTCCACATGATTCCATAGTCATATGTCAGGGGCTTGACGTCGATGCTTGATGCCAATGCCTGATAACACCAGGAACTTGTTGCTGGAAAGCATTTTTTAAGTTTCCTTTTAATGGTGGCATAAATGTGGGCTTGTGAGGTGGAGAGCTATAAAGTGAATTTTTGATAGAAGAGAAACGATATCGGGACTTTGATATGGTTCATTTTAAAAGAGCAAGCATGGCCTGGGGTAATGGACTAAATGGAAACCAATTTCTTTCATTCAGTTCGTTAATTGAATTGAACAGCTTTTAATGTCGAACTTCTTTTAACATATTACGCGGATTAGTTTTTCAACTCAGCCACTTGTAATGTTAAACTCAATTTTGTTGTGTGCGATTGGAATTTTGTTTGTGTAAACTTTTTCAAGTATCTCAGGACAAATATCTACATTTAAGGAGATACGGACCCGTTTACAAGCATTCGAAGAATGGCAGTTAGATCAGTTGTAACATAGAGAGCACTGCAATTGTTTAAAAATAAAAGCCCTATGTTTATGGTGTAAAATAGAGACACAGGATAAGCCACAAATTATATGAAACTTTCAAGGCTTCCAACTTAATCAGTTTCATAAAATCTGGCAAACTTAAAGGATTTGGTTATATTAAGAACTACAGCATACCCAAGGTTGGTACAACCACGCAACTCATGCGCATTTTGCGCCATATTCAATATTACGTTAGCTGTGTTTTTTTTTTGCACAAGATCTCAGATCCGGATCTCACTTAAACACGTAATTGCAACAACAACACAAAATCCTGATCTTTATACAGATCTTGGATCTAGATCTTTAAATATCTGGAA
The DNA here is from genome assembly GCA_006980735.1 of Dasypogon diadema. NCBI lineage: Eukaryota > Metazoa > Arthropoda > Insecta > Diptera > Asilidae > Dasypogon > Dasypogon diadema. The sequence goes on along the minus strand of QYTT01085599.1, from coordinate 9,765 downwards.
ATTGGTAATTACTCTCACATATAGGTGCATTTTTCTAGTCTTAGACGTTGGTACTACTTGTTGTCAAACTCAAAGAGTGGTCTTAAAACTGAGCAAACATGTATAATATAAGATTGTAAGGAATAAAAAAACAAGTAAAATTTATGCGTTTGAAATATTGCAAGTTATTACCTACAGCATAATAAACTAACGCTTTACAATGAGCAGCTGTCAACTTGACAATGACTAACGGTACTGCCAGCGTATAAAACTAATTCCAATGTAATCCCGGTCATTTCTTTGCCTATAAATCTGGAACTTGTAGCAAAAATATACAGCTGTTGTCAAACAACTGATCTGATACCGAATCAATAAGCCCAAACAATGTTCCCAACCAAACGCACTTAAAAGTTACAGTCACCATCAAAATTAAGTGGACATCAGCGTCATCTAATTATCGACGACGTCATAAAAACATCTAAGATGACCCCCTTTAAAAATACACTTAAAATTGTGCCAGAACGCCCATAGTTACTCAACAGAATGAAAGAACGAAAATGTTGGTTTCTTCCTGAGGTCATGTTTTCAACACAGCCAAGTTTCGTTAAAAACCGATTCGGTGTTTTCGCGGCAACTGTTTTGAAATCAACAGACAGACAGACAAAACTCCTGAGAACTGCGTATTTTGGAAAAATCGCGCATATTATTACTGTTTTGAACAGTATGAAAAATAAATGGATGCAAAAACAGACAAAAACCCGCTAAATTTTAAAAGATCTCTACTTTCCCGACAAAAAAAACCGAAAAGGGTCTTCCTGTATTATTGTGTTTCGATTTAGTCTCCACTATGCTGCACCTCTTCTTTTAAGTATTTTTTCCTCAACTTTTTGTTAACGTAATATCCAATACTTGCAAATTTTTAGAGTAACGTTATTACATAGCTCATGATGGCAGTATATGAAGGTTCGCAGATGTCACATTTCTCCGTGATTTGTTTCAGGATCAAACAAGGCTCTATTTTCTGACCAGTTTTGTTTACATTTTTAATTAAGGAACTTTTATCAGTTGTGTTGAACTTTGGGGAAATCGGATAGCTATAAAATAATATAAATAATTATAAATATGAATAGACTATGCCTATGTATAACCCCTTTCTCACAGCAAAAAGTAATTTGGGAATTTTTTTTAATCTCGCTCAGAATAGAGCTTCTGAATTTCGCGATTGTTTTTCTGGGCTCGATATAGGGACCATTTGTGTAGTACGTCTAATAATTGCATACTGAGGTGGCATTTTCTCAATAAATACCACTCTTTAGACAATTCGTAGATTGGAAATTCTTTTACGGAATCAAGTGTGACTATTTCATTGGTCTTCATTTCCGAATTTGTGGAACTCTGTCGAAACTATCATACAATGCGATTATGCTTTCAGATTTCGGGAAATCAAACTGAAAATAGCACAGTATCCTCCGCTTTAGTGAAATTAATTTACATAATACAACGCAAAACATTTCAAAGTGTTCCTGTGTCTGAGTCGACTAGTTACTATAAGTCGCAGCTTAATAAACACTGGCAGCAGCCATAAATCCAGGCCGCCCATATCTATCCATTAAATCTCTTTAAATTCCGCCTATAATGTAATAAAATTTCGACTCAAGTAGTTATTCGACTGCCATAAAACCTTTGAAGCAAAAATATTTGCAACTTTTAACCCCTCTTCGAGGGAAACTTCATAAACTTGCCCAGCCCAGAGTCACTCTAACTCCGGCCCCGGGCCGGACGAAATACGAAGTTATTCCGGGCGAGCTTCTTATTTTCTCCTCGTTTTGTTTGTTTGCTACATCTGGATAAGACAAACTTACAGAAATATAATAATAAATCGAAAGTGTCATGTAAGCCTAACATGGTCTCTGACTCTTGTCACAGAGAAATAAAAGACGAGGACAAGGAGCAAAGTCGGAACTAGGCCAATGCTGGGCTGGAACGATTCCATAAATCATTTCGGCTCTCATATAAACTTTTCCAGTTTTTATTATCGTGAGGAATATGTAACAGTGCCGGGAATTAAAGGGGACAGGATGAGTTTAAATTTAAGATGAGTGGGGAGTTCCGCAACTTTGGGCCAACTTCAGTTCAGGGAGCATAAAAATCAGCACAAAACTTGCCTCAGCTTGACGGGCAACGGAGGCTCTCATCACTGGGGAAGGGGATGTACTCATCGGCCGGCCCTTCGATTCGTAACAATACTTAAGGAGCCAGGAACGGTCTAAGGGTAAATGATGGCGTTAATAATAATAAAAAGTGCTCATATTGCTGCTCCTGTAGCCCAACAAGGGAAACACGTTATTGCAACAACCAGAAAGGTCGGGGTACTTCAGCACACTTGTCGGCTGGACGGAGGGAATAAAAACTCGAAAATTAATAATAAAACAAAAAATAGTCAGCTCAGGAGACTCGACTGGGACTGACGAGAAAAACGAGATGACCAAATGTCGCACCATGTAAAATATGGTCCGGACCTCTTCGGCAGGACGGGAGTACTAACTTATCCCGGTCTGAATGTCCTTTCCGATCAGTTAGAATGTCAGTGACATGTGCACACATCCCCGGACTTAACAGGGACGAGGACCCACAGTTTGTTATGAATTTTCCATACTTTTTGATTCATTTGCATGTACGAATCATACACGCCTCGTGCATAATCATGAAAAGAATTGGATGAGGTGGGAAGTGACGGGTGCACATAACACGGACTTAGGCAAGTGTCCGCTGTATGTTGGCGTTTTTTCTATGTTCGGATGGGTTTTCCGTAAATCCTAGGAGTGTTTTGTTACAAAAAAATTCTAGCGCATCTGGACAGTTTGTGTTTTGATCAAGTGGACCTACATTCTCAAAATTAAAATAAGTCCAGATTGTCCTTCCAATGCAACCGGAGAACGTCTCTCAAACTGGTGCTTTAATGACATAACAATATCCCTTTTATCGAGGTTCCCATTTTCCAATTAGCCCTAATGGTGCCCATTTCAACTACTTTTCTTCCGTTGTCCTAACCATTTACCAGCACTGAAAATTATTATCTGGGAAACGTGTCAGCATGCAGCAGCGAGAATTTCATTGGATTTTTCTAAAGTCATTTTCGATAAAGCTACTCCGCGTGTTGCACCTCCATTAAAACGCCATAACTTGGAGGGATTTTGTGAGTTTCTTCATTTTAGAGTACTTTTCACACGTGCACCCCACCACGCCAGCTACTACCAAGGAATTTTTGCAGACGTGCATTGCAGGAGCGACGGTGCACTGGGTGTTGGTTCTGTGCCGCAGCATTTAGCTCCAGCTCCAGCTCCAACTCCAGCCATCGAGTATCCAGCGGTGTGTAATTTTATTGTCATTAGTTCAGCAACAACTTAAGACGCGACCACGTAAAGTTGCTTCGAGTGGCACCTGTAGCCGCAGCAGCACCTTGTTCCGGGCCGCCTGCCGACGTGGAGCAATGAAAGCAATATTTCACGGCTAGGTGGTGCCTCCGCTTCCTTACCTGCCCTAATGTGCGATGTTTTCACTAATTTACTCTGATGGCGTTTATTAAGAATTTAATTAAAGCGGAGTGGGGGTGGCGACTCCATGTTCGCCGGGGTGGCAGCAGTGAAAATCCTGAATCAGTTACAAGTCACATACGGATAGGGATACGCGTCGCATGGACAAGTTAAATTAAACTTTGAAGCCGTTTGAAAATTAATTTACGGTTCCAGTTCCAGTTCGTAAGGGTGGCGGCGTTTGTAATGCTGCCGGCGAGGAAAAAATTCAGTCGAATAGGCCCTCGCCGCCTCAGTGGATTTGAATATTGCAGCGAGTGCTTGAAGCCTCTCTGGGAAACACAATAAAAATCAGGCAGAGGTTCGAATCACTTTTTTGTTGCCCTTTTGGCACGAGAACTGCCTAACAAGCAGCGGAAATAGTCTGTTGCAGTCCCTGGTGCCCTGCGAGGGTTCCCGCCGTTCCCGGTGTCGGATCTGGCTCAACTCCTCACTTTGAAATTTGAATCGCGTTACGCTATCGCAATATATCAAGGGGTGGAAAAGTGTTTTATGTTTCCTACTAAGCCACACTTTGGCAAAGGTGTATCGAATTTTCCCGATTCTATTTCCTTTCTTGCGATACCCCAAAAAAGTGAAAGCAACAAGGAAGGGGTGGTTTCAGTGCCGGAATAAAGAGTATCAAGAAAGGGTTTCGGCCTGGAACACACATTTGCTTTTAATCTTATAGCGAAACAGATACGCGAAATTGGCTTACAATTTGCAACGCATTTGGTCGGGTTTTTTATAAATTAACTTCTTCGCTTGGCACTTTACGACCCTCTGTACCTATAGCAAATCCATGTAGGCTTTGGTTCTATAAAAAAAAACTTTTACCGTATCTAAAAAAAACAGAATAGAGTTTGTTTTCAGGTGTTTGTTAATGCTTCTTCAAATTCTTATTTGCAACGAATATACTCACAATAGCACAGCATATACATATAGTATGCAGTATAGTAGAATTTCTTGTTTCCTTCTCAGAGAAAATTAAAGGTCCATGCAATTTAGACAGTAAAATAATTAGATTCTCTCCACTGAAATTCTGAAAACGAAATAGGACTCTATCTGATTGGGGACACCAAAAAATGGATTGTTTTAAAGCATGAGGAAGAATAACCGAACTTGACAGTCTGCCAGACCTTCCCGCACTATGCACATAATAGTTCCTATTTTTTGTATGAACTGCCTGAGTGAGATATTCAATGTGGGTGATCCAGAATGACCGACATGGGACCCTTGTCTAATATACAAATGGTTCTAGGATGGAAGAAAGAATAGGCGTAGGAAATCACAGGACCTCCAAATCTCTCGGTACTGCCCAATCATTTTGCAAACAGAGATCTACGCTGTTGAGCCGTGCGCACCACACATTAACCGAGATAAAGTTGTACGTAATCAGGGAGGAATATTAGGATAATCATCCAGACCAAAGACAGGTGAAGGTATTTTTTATTTATTCGCAACAAAGGACAAGGTCTTCCTTTCATTTTGGCTTCATACTGTCCATTTGAAGAAAGTGGCTTTTTTTGAGGACGATCAATGCTGATTATATATAGAAGAGGTTGAAGCGAAGGATGTGCAATGTGTTGTGTGGGTGGTAAGCTTTATATCGATCAAGGCTAAATCATCTTGAGAATACATAACAAATTCTTATATTTATACAAACAAGAATAGATATATAAAATGCAAAAGAGAGAATTTAAAATAGAAAAATAATCAGATTAAGAATAGCGAATAGTCAAACGTTTTAATATAAAGGAAGTAGACCGATGACTCATGCTCGGAATACCTTACTCTTTATTCCTATCGTAGAAGCATTCATAAAAAACTACTTCACACATGTGCAAATCCTACTTCATGGCTTCTGTTTTACAGTCCCGGCAGTTTTAATTCAGCAATCACACACACACTTAAAATAACAACAAGTTCCTTAAACTTACTGACTGAATCAGTGCGCTGGATGTCCGCAAATAAACTATTCCAAGCACAAATATCACAGACGAAGTAAGAGTCCTCCTGGACAGAATATCGAAAGTCAGGAATTGCTAAATTGTTGTGTCGCATAAAGCTTAGAAAACTAAGTTAGATAAAACGTTATGACGGTTTTGCATATAGTAAGTAATTTTATAAAGTGATGAAGAGCCGATGGAAGAACTGCAATCTCACTTCTGAACAGCCCAGAACAATGTTTCTGTACACAGAAATGTGATTAAATCACCTAAGCCCATAAATAAACCGGACACAATCATTAAACGCCACATTTGACTTACTGGAGCAAATCGACTCCAAGTATGGTACAGCAAACTTACATTTACAAAATGATGAAGAAGAAGAGATCTAACAAGTTATAGTATTATCTAATTTTGTATTAGACTGTATTGTCTCAGTCACATGCCAGTTTTAGGTTATGTTATGTCAGAAACTGTTGTAAAGCTTTATTAGTCGCTTGACAGTACACCTGCCGACAACAGGAGCATGTACCACAAAATTGAAATAAATAAAAGCGTGCAAATTGCAAATATAAAAGTTTTATTATAATTTCCCCCAAATACACAAACACAACACAAATACCACTCGTGTATTAGTTGACAGGGGGCTGGCAAATAACCAAAGATAACGCAAAGCTCGGTAAATTTTACCGACTATGTATCATGTATGTGCGCAAATATCCAAGATTTTCACTTTTAACCAAGCAAAGTTAGTCAAAATTGGTTTTTCTGAATCACTTGATAGAAAGAAAATGAGAAATGTAAATTTCAATTGATAAATTTGTCAATTTCAATTGGTAAATTTTAAAGCATTTCTATTTTAATTATCTTACGAATAAACAGGAAAAAAGCCAGCACGTGGGACTGCCGATTTCCGATGGGGTTTCCTGCTCCAGGCAGGTCATTGATGTACAAACTAAACAACAAGGGACCCTAAATTAATCCCTGAGGTGGTCCACTTTTTAGTCTCAACACATCTACCGCTGCCATACTGAACTCGAAATGATAAAAACCTACCAATAAGTAATTTATAGGACGATGCAAAATTAAACATTGATTTCTTTGATGGGCATGATTAACTGAGTCAAATGCTTTTGAAAAGTCAAGTAAGGGTTTCCAAATACTTGACGTAACATCTATGAGAACAGTTTCACAGCTAAGGAACTTTCGGAAGCCAGATTGAAACGGACTTAACAACCACACTGATTCTTTTAACGCTCCCTGTGGCATTTGTACTGAAAAAGAAGGGAAAATGAATAAAACAATAGAAAGATTCTGGTGGTTAGAGGTGGTATGTGATAGCCGGATCACGTTCACTCCAATGGTAGGGTAATACGAAACTCATTTCAATCAAACAGTGGCAAGATATCCCAATGGGTGATTTATAGTTCAATTACTGATTGCCAAGGACTTACTCAAATTGGATGAGCTTCCAAAAATAGCCCTACGCACATTTTTCTCTCTCTCGAAAAAAAACTCCAACAGAACGCATGCTTGTTAAAATCTCAAGCTCGGTTCATGGAGCAATCTATCGAGCTAAATCAAATGAAAGAAATAGCTGAGGATGCGTTAGACTCATCACCTCTCCATCATGGCGTATCAAAAACTGAAGGCAGTATTATTCTATGGTTCGAGTTAAACAATTTCAGGATTGTCCTTAAATGGCCATCTTTGTGCAGGAACAACAGTCAGTGCAGTGTAAGCTCCAAACGTTGCTAAACGAATTCAACTGCTTTGAAGCAGGAGCTATTAAATTAAAATGTTCAATTAGGTAGACAGGTTTTTGCCCGAGGAATTCCAAGCAATGTCCAAGCAGATGAGTGTGCAATCCAAAAATAATGAAGGGAGAATTATAGTTAAATTGTTATGTGCAAAGTCGCGGGTAGTAGGTACCTATAAAGAAAACACCTTGCCGCACCCGGAATTATCTGCGACCGCTTTAGCCGCTCAACTCATATAAAGAACGAAGAAGGACCTTAAAATGACTCACACTCCAATCCATCAATTTCTGGATAGATTGAGGTCGTGCTGGCGTAGATTAATTCCACAGCATCCAATTTTTAAACGTTTGTAGCTAAAAGGTTTACCAATATTCACGAAAAGTCGTAAGATTACATAAAAATCTCGCCGGGTTGTAAAAAAAATGGTTCGCATCGCTGTTTTTGCCTGGAAATTTGCGATTGCGAACTAGAATTAAAAGAGGTGTTCAATTCAGAGAGGCTTCTAGTAATAGTGCGTCAGTGAACATGGTTCTCGTCAATACGCAAGGTTCAACCTCACAAAGACCTCCTATGGATTAAAAATATTATTTCACATGGTAATAATGGCGACTCTTCCAGGAAGTGCAACACGTTATGCCGTATATTCCACGATTTACACATCACACATATACATACACACATACACAAAGAGCAGCTCTCAAAATTAGTAGCACTCACTCCCAGGAGCTGGATAAGGCGCTGTTCCTATTTTTGACAGTTTCGACATATGCGAGTGCAGTGTTACCCAATAATATTGGAGGTAGAATTGTGGGATCAATACCATTACGATAAACAGCTAGGCAATTAGATTCGTTTGAATTAAGTGTCAAGCCGTTGAACTCAGCCTATGCAGAAATGTGTTTCAGGTCCTCATTGAGGCGGCATACTCAATCCTCCATCATACCAATACGGGCGCTAAGATACATTTATACATCATACAAGTGAACAAGTGAACAGACGAATTATTTACAACATCAGGAAGGCCGTTTATGAAAAGAAAAAATAAAAGAGGCCCCAGAATAGAGCCTTGAGGAACCCCACACTCAAGAAATGCGACATCAGAAAGCAAAGAATACATGGAAACTGAACTTTACGATTTCTACATATTCCACTAGAAATACCCGTGGTATAACTGACGCTAGTGTTGGTAGGATATATTTCCGCCTTTATATTTGGCACTCATAGCATAGTGCTATTTCAAAATTTTCGAAAAATAATAAACGTACTAGATTGAACAAAAGAAAATTCATGAATGAGATGAAAATTCTACTTGAACTTGTTGAGTCGATGAGTTCGAGTGAGTAAGACGTGTTTTCTGTTGTCCAAGCTGAGGTTTTATTTCTGGCCGGTAATTCTAGAGCTATTTTTTCCCAAACCGCGTTCACGTGTTGTTTTTGGATTTCTATCATAGTTGCGACTTGAAAGCAAATAACTTCTTTTGATAGTTTATTCGTAAATTCATATTAATTATTTGATTCTCCGCAACGGGAAAACTTTTGCCGCTATCATATTTCGCATACACTCAAACGTGTTTCTGCTTGCATACGAAAATGAGCGATTCACAGAAGGGAAATGAACGTCCCAAACGTGGGGCTGCTGCTGGAGGAGAATCCTCATCTTCGCCTTCTCTAGCTCCATCTGCATTGAAGTCTGAAATGGCAAATTTTCATAGTATACTAGAAAAGAAGCTAGCATCAATTACGAAGAAATTCGATCTTGCTATTATCAATGCTGTCGACGATATAAAGCAAGTTATTGTAGACATGGAATCCCGAATCATGCAGCTTATCAACGACAGGTATGAGGAGCTCAATACAAAAATAGTTGCTTTGGAAACGAAATATCAAAGTGTCTGCGAATCGCTTGATTCAATGGAGCGCCGACAAAAATTATGTGATGCTGTCATCTCCGGTGTCCCGTTTGTTAAAGGGGAAAGTTTGTTGCAAATTTATAATGCATTGTGTCAATCTGTTGGTCTTGATAAACCCATTCAATTGGCCGGTATTTTTAGGCCAAATCTACGTAAAAACAAAATTGATCCGGGGATAATTTTGAAATTCAACAGTCCCGCTGATAAAATCTTATTACTTTCAGCTGTGAGGAAAAGGTTAAAATCTGGACCTCAGAACTCCCAAGTTTTGAGGCTACACGATGTTGGTATTGGAAGTAGTAACGACGCCTCTTCTCCCATTTATGTTAATGATAGCCTTACTGCTCACAACTACCGAATTTTTCGTGAAGCATTGAGATTGAGAAGGGAGCGCAAAATTGCAGCTGTTCACATATTGTACGGAGGTGTTTTTGTGCGGAAGAATAATGGGGACAAATCAATACGTGTTCCTACACTGGAAAGTTTGCGGCTTATGATTGAGGCTTCGACTTAGGACAGCGGTCAGATGTTTCAAGTTTTGCATACTTAGTGGATTTTCTCGGCTTTAGTTCTTCTTTTTCTTATTAATTTTTTTC
>QYTT01085598.1:18918-36135 GCA_006980735.1 Dasypogon diadema | reverse complement strand
AGAAAAAATAAAAAAAAAATTTTGACGTAGTGTGGACAAGTCCGGTTTTGTTCGCCAGCTCCTCAATTAGTCCCCTTTACAACCCCTTTAAAACCGCAATCATTCATCCACATTACAACTCAAAACTATGAAAAATTGGTTATGAGTCATACCTGAATATTTTTTAAAAATTGTTGCGTGGATGTGATCCTACAGTTATTCAGTTAATCTCGAAATGTTTCGAACGGTCTCGAAAACCTGATATAAAGGATTCACTTCTTCCACAAAAAGATAGATATCTTTAACATCGATTCAAAAACGCGCACAGCACGGCCTGAGATTTTTCCCCAATACGATATGACCACGTTGACCAAGCAAATAAAACATAAATCATTTTCAAGCAAAATCACAACGCAGATCAAAAATAGAACCTTTCCCAAATACTCAAAAGCGCACGCGTAACCAAAAAATTCAAAAACAAATGGAAAAAAGGAGAACGACGGCGGATGGTGGGGTGACGGGATGCAAAAGGACGACGGATGGTAAGTGGTAAGGTGATGGGGTGCACAACGACGACGGACGACGGGGAGGGCGGCAACAGAGAAGAATAGAGCCGACGACGTCGACACAAACTGCCTCTTCAAAGGTTCGGATCACTCTAATTTCTCAACCTAAACTAGTGAACATCTCTAACATAATATTTCTAACAAAACAATACGGATCAATCTGTTACCTATTATCTCTAATGCGGCCCATACACGTTACGATCTGCAGTACAACTTGGTTGAGTTGGACATGTAATCGTATCGTGTGTAGGGCTGCTGTCCAACTGGTTTTCAAGTTCGTCCAACGGCTGGATGAAAATCAAATTGTTTTAATTTTATGAGGGCGGGCCTTTAGGTTGTACTGCAGATTGTATCGTATATGGTGAAGTTGTACAACGTATTGTATCAATTGCTTGAGCGTGTGTAATAAAACATCCAGCAAGATGTCAAACCAAGTTGTACTGCAGATCGTAACGTGTATGGGCCGCATAAGGGCTGTAAATTTATAATACTTGGCTGCAATGATCATCAACAGATGCAGTAATTCTTATTTAATCTGATAATGATAACTATAATTAAAAAAATAGTTTAGACTCCTATGCAACTGTTGAACATTTACATTTAAAAAGTTTTACACATAATATGAATATTTTTCACAGGCTTGCATTGACATCACCTATTCTCCATTGGTGTTTATGAAAAAACCTCACGCATTAAATGGAGCCTTCATTTTTGGTAAAAGTTCTGGAGAAAAGGGATGTCCTGCGGATGCATCTAAAGTGGAACTATCTGCAACAGCTGGAGTAAGCCATTTCAAATTGAAAAAGACAAAATTTACAATTTACTTGAATTTTGCAGCCATTTGAAAATGCCGAAGAAGTTTTCAACTCCACAGAGATGACAACGGGCAACCTTTGTCCCAAGGAAATCTTAAAATTTAATCCAATACCATCATCAAGATTTTGTAAGAGAAGCAGCTTTGAAGGTTTGACAGCTATAACAAACTACAATGTTGAAATAAAATTTAATAATGTAATTTTATTGAAAAGATCTAAAATGGTATTCATTCCAAGTTATCCATTTATTTTGTTACAGATGCCGGAATGGTTTGATATCTGGTCAAATCGTCTAGATCATTTTGTTTCAGCATTTTCAGACAAGAAGATTGACCATATAAATTTAGGAAAGGAGTTGGATTTGGCTGTTAAAACTCCTACGGACGAATTTTGGATTACAATGAATTTGAATGGTGTCAACTGGAAATTGTATCGCATTCCTTTCTTACCAAAAATTGATTCCAAATATGATACTGGTGATCAATTTACTTACGACACTGGTTTAAAAAGTAACGTTGTACAAAAATTATATTTAGTACGACCAGAAAGAATTTTGTTTAATATTTTTCAGGGACTTGCTCGCTCATACAAAATTCTGTTAATACATTTGACGATTATAGTTTGGATCTGCTGGCACATTTAGATCCACAAAATAGAACCTGTGGAGTTTTACTGGTTGCCGATTGTTCTCCGCAACCGAAGCTAGCAATATTTCTGGCACCAATAACAAGTGGCGACAGACTACGATTTTCTCTCAGAGTTCATATCGGGGGTAACTATTTCATTTTTGAACCAGTTACTACTCCAGACGGCAAAACTTTTATTGAACTCAATGGCATTGAACGGATAAATATTCGAGGGCAGCCATATCAATACCCACCCCTGGAAAAGTTCTACGATTTTAGGTACATTTTATTAATAACCATAATCTTTGCTATTTCAATGCTATTAATTTTCTTCACAGGATTGAATTAAACGATCATAATGTTCTTGTAATCGAAAACGCATTGATGAAAGCAAACATTCAGTATGATTTAGAAAATATTATAAACGTGGAAATTTATGGAGTCTATAAAAGTAAAATGTGTGGTCTATGCAGTCAACCCCTAAATATGATGGAAAATTACAACTTTTGTATATAAAATCGGAAATCATGATGCATTAGATTTAAGAATGGAGGTAGATGTAATTTTTACTTTTATGTGCAAAATATAAATAACTAAAAATAAAAAAACAAAACTCTGATTTTCTGAATCCCTGAATCCTGTAGATTAAGTTAATGAAAAATCCACAAAAAACATATTCCCAACCGCAATTCTAATTAAATCAAGATTTTCTATAGCGAAATTAATGAGACTTTGGAAAAGCCTTTAAATTATAAAAAGAGTTCTACTCCAATGTGATCAATAACTTGATAAGTATGCTTGTTTGTTTGAGAACTAGTAAACAGTACTAGTTTGAATTGAATTGAACTGAAAAATTTAAGCGGAAGGGATTCCAAACAGTCACACTCTCTTGTCAAAAGGACAGGATCAAGAGGGTCACCGAACCGAAAGATTTCATAAGACTCTTATCAGTGACGGATCACTCCCAGAAATGGGACCGAAGGATATAATTCACGGACAGATCTATGATTGACAGCAGGGCAGGTACAAGGATCTTCTCCGCTCTCTTCTGCTATGTTAACCCTGTAGAGATGCAGATCGGTTGTAAGTACAAAAACAATGGATATGCCTCAGAAAATGAGATAACACTTTGTAGAATTAGGGGACACGTAGGGATTGAAGGAAAGGAAAATGCTGACGCCTTAGCTAAGCAAGGTGTTATGCCTCTGTGTTTTGTGTTCAATATTTTGTTTTGGACTCTCTGATCCTTCCGAGATCTTTCTTAAATTTCAGGCTTGAAAAGACGAGACAGCCCATGATTGGGGTCGGGTATTTCGGGTTGCACGTTTCCCTGGAAGAAGACAGACAGACGCGAGGATTTTAAGGATCACAATTGGTTTACACACGCCCACACGCACTCAAGCTTACACACACTCAAACGGACAGGAAGGTTAGAGATTTTCAAAAGTTACAAGATTTTCTAGCATAAATTTTAAATTACAAAACTGTCATTTTAAGTAGTTTTCCACATTTGTTGTAAAAGGAACGTCGTTCCCTTTGTGCACGCAGGCTCAAAAGGTGGAAGTGGATCGCACTAGTTGATCTTAGCTCGCCCGGGGCTATATGCGGTTCAAATTTGAATCTGGCGGCAATCTAGTTCTGATTCGGACGCCATGAATTTTAATGGATCAAGTCCACTGAACTAGCGCAGAGAGGGTCCATATTGAATTCAAGGTTGGTCCGAGGCTGAACGGGGGAACAGTGGAGAGACACTTCCTGGTTAGAGAGCGAGACGAAAAGGCTGCAAGTGAGAAGACGGGATAAAAGAAGAAGTGATTAAAAAGGAAATTTTTTTGGAAAGTAAAATCTGGCGGACGAGTTATTCTCAACTATTCCCCAATACCTACCCCCTCTCCCACTGAAACTACCAACCCCTTACGCATCAGGGCAGCGTAACAAAGGGTCAGCTATAAAGAAAGAAAAGAATTAGGCTGTCGTGTGGAACGATCAGAAGAAAAGTTCTAAGCATAGAGCGATAAACACTCAGAAGATTAGTTTCTTTGACTACTAGGCACGGTAGCTTAGGATATCACCTCAAAAGGAGAGGGATCTTAAAGGATCATGCATGCAGACTGTGCTTGGAGGATAGGGTCTTCTCCAAAACGCAATACTGCAGATCTTATACAAAAACAACATATGTAGATAACTCGAGAGAAGGGAACTGCTTAGGAACGCTCCGATACAGACCGGTTAAGATTGCTCTTGGCTGTTTGAATTGGATTTGTTGCCTCGTGAGTAAAAAATAGTAGCTGTGTAGAAAACTTAGAACAAAACAAAAACTGAAAAATATTGTTTTAAACTCCACCAGACAAACAAACAAACTTCTACAAACCCCTATTAACCCACAACTGTAAATATAAATATGTATTATATAATTTATGTATCAAAAGTATTCTTGTAAAATATTTGCAAAACAAATCATGTTTAATAAATAATGTAATTTATTTTCCTGTTGTTTTCACACACACTAATATGTAGAATAATTATACTTTGTTTACATACAACTAAGAAAATTTAATAAGATAAATTGGTAAATTGTAGTTTGTAACGATAGAATTGTTGAAATTCAATTTTTCTTTAAACAATCGATTCAATTCATCCTCACTAGAACGTCATAATTTATCCCACTTAATAATGGCAAAATGTGAATACGTCATAAGACTAGATAGAAAAACATTAACAAAAAATAAGAATCTACTTACATTAAATCGGAAAAGGTTAGATCAATTTAACAAATTTTCTCAGTGATCTGTTGATAGCCCAACAATTCCTTTTACTTTTCATTTGAATGGCCTAATACGTTATTTATTATGGCAAGATGCACCAAATCGTGAACGCTTCCTTAAATAAAGAATACATATTCGAATAAGTACATAAAAATTAACTATCCTTACATTTCTACATGAATCCAAACACTAATCTATTACTTATTCTTTGGGATCATATCTAACTTTATTTTATAAACTTTTATGCATAGCGCAAGGATTTCGATAGCAAGTATTTAACTACATGGTATCACTTCTCGTTAGATATTTTTACTCAATATTGGTATATGTGTTTTTTAAATATATAATAATCAATGTAAACATAGCAAGTTAAATTTGAAAATAAAATTCAATTCTTACTCACCAACCTGCTCCAAAATCCAAGCTGTGTTCTTGTATTGTTAAGAATGCAAAACACAAATTCTATATTATTGCAAGATCGGAGACAATTATGAGTTTAATCAAGAAATATTTCAGTAAACACACATTCTAAAGAAAATATAAATATGTATAGCTTTTGATTCATGATTCGAATCGTACGAAAGCGAACCAATAAAAGCAAATCAAAATCAGTCTTCAAATAATCACGAACAAAAAAAGTTTATAATTTAGAATTACAATATCTACAAAGATATAGTTATTTTTGTGAGACTTAATTTAAAAAAAAAATTAATTTTGTGCCTGCTAACAATTTTCTTACTTAAATTTATCTTACAGTAAATGTTGAGGTAAACATAATCAATTCCTGTCTTAGGCGGAAAAACTGAATTGATTATACAAAAAAAAGAAAAATATATGCATATACAGTAAGTACAAGAGAGATAAAGCTTAGTGTGATCACTGAACTGATCACCAATTGCTTTCGGTACAACAACACACAGATAAACGAAAATTGCACTTTTATTCGACGACAGATAGCAACGCAAATTCAATACAATCGTTGACATGAAATAACTTCCATTGATAGCTAAAGAAATCTGAGATTCTGCTTGACTTTCAAATACATTAATTTACTACATATACATTAAACGTGACCTAAAGCATAACGGCATTCTTAAAGAAGCGCCTGCTTAACTATTAATGCCCAAACCTAGTAACAATCAAAAATTTACTGGAGTTTTAAATTATAACAACTCATCGAAATATTCTAGGGCATTACAGCATGCAAATTACATATTTTTATTTAGGAAACATTAGTTTTGTATTTATTTAATTTTTTATACAAAATACGAAGGTTGTGTGATAGGAACCTGAACTCGGCAAGACATGGCACTACAACCTTTCACAAGAATCCTGTTAAATTTATGTCAGATAAAGAAAGAATTTTTAAGTAACAACAAAGGATAGTAGAAAAATAGAAAAAGTGAAAAATTAGCGTGAGCAGACAAAGGGATCTTTAATGCCATAAAACAGCAAATATTCTTTTTTCCTTAACCCTCACAATAAGATTCCTGACGCCAGATACTTTTAAGATTAACTCATTTGCATGCACTAGACCCAGACAGATCTAAAGTACGTAGATAGAATATTTCTAATAAACAGGAAAGAACAGGTTCACTTTGCAGGGGCTAAGTGGCAAGATCCGCTGAAGGATCAGTTTGTCCGTAGAAGCCCAAGCAGCTAGTCCCGAAGTATTCTACAGTGAACTCTAGATTTGTATTAATGTGTGAATTACAAGCACAGTGGGTTTTTGCGGTAGTTGTAGATATTTTATAGCAGTAACGGAGTTATATTAATTAAAAAATTCGGGTGACTGGGAGGGATTAAAAGGATTTATCGAGCACTGCAGCTATGTACGGAGGCCACGATTTATAATCCTATAATCCTTAAGAATGAACATTTAAAGAAGACGGTCAACTGTTTTGTACAGTAGCCGGAGGGGTAGGACCAACTCTGTCCAGACATTGCTATGTACGTGTAGGACAATGGTCTTACCTCCCCCTTTGTGTGTGAATGAGTAGTTATTAACATCGTTTGTATTTATCCCACTGAGTATCCTTTTACTCACGAGTTTTTTTCTTTCTCCTTCCAGATAAACGTGAGGGAGAGCAGAAATTTCATTAGTGGTCCATAAAAAAGTAAAAATAAACATTTCACACTAAACATCTCTTTTGTGGATTTTATATCCGTTTTAACCACCCATCCTAACATTTTCAAGCAACTGCGTCTTTTAGTTTGTGAGTGACAGCCATTTAAAGTGAACAACTTTTGTGATTTTATAACAATGGAAAAATTCAATATCGAGCAGGGATAAAATATTTGTTTTTGAAAAAGAAAACAAACGATAAGAAAAAAGCGGAACTCAGCGAGGTTTATAGGAACTCTGCACCTTCATTATTGGACAACTGAATTTAAGCCCGACCGTATAAGCGTATTTAATAGAGAACGTTCAGGACATCCCAATGAGTTAACACATCAGAAATTATTGCAAAAATCCACGATATGGTAATAAATAATCGAAAAGTGAATGTGCGTGAAATTGCTGAATCTGTCGGCATCTCAATTGAACGGGTGCAAAACATTTTAAGAACTCATTTGGATATGAGAAAGCTTTCCGCAAAATAGTTGCCTAAATTGTCCACGATTGGGCATCACTGCCGAATACGTGTGTCAAATTCAAAAGAATGTTTGGCGATATTAAATCGCAATCCGAATGATTTTTGACGTCGATTCATAACTATTAAAGAAAAATGGATTCATTACAGTACACCAGAAATCAACGAACAGTCCAAACAATGGGTTTTCCGTGGTGAACCAAGGTCAAACAATGTCAAGACGATTTTATCGGCCAAGAAAGTCATGGTCACAGTGTTTTGGGACGCACGCGGCAAAATCCACGTCGATTACCTTGAAAAGGACAAAACGATTAATGGCGAGTATTATGCTGTGAAAGATAAACGTTCGCATTTGGCGAAGAAAAAAACTCTTTTCTATCAAAAAAAATGCACGCGTGCACACTTGTGTTATCGCCACGGCAAAATTCTATGAGTTAGGATACGAATTACTTCCGCATCCACCATATTCGTCAGATTTAGCCGCCAGCAATTATTTCCTATTTCCGAATATGAAAAAATTGCTCGACGGAAAAAGATTTGGCTCAAACGATGAGGTGATTGCTGAAGCAAACGCCTATTTTGAAGTGTTGAAGAAATAATATTTTTTAGATGGGATACAAAAGATAGAAAAACGTTGGACTAATTGTATCGAGCTAAAAGGAGACTATGTTGAAAAATAAAATGAATTTTACAAATAAAAATGTTTTTTTTTTCTTCACAATGCCAGGTATTTATCACACAACCCCCGTATGCAGATATTTTAGATTCGCAACACAGGTATACATTTTAAAATACATTGAAAATTAATTAAAATATAATTGAAGTTACGGGAAACGCTACATATTCTAAAACTGAAAATATTCCTCGTATATCTGTATTGTTTCTAGTTTGACAAACTGGTAATTCCTATATGTTTCTAATTTATGAGGCTCGTAAAAACATTTGATCCATATGCGCGTATGACCAAACTATATTTAATTTTTCAATTCATTTTTTGAAACTCTTTTTAACATTCGCCTATTCTGACATTTCATGACAAGTCTAAGTCCAATCCAAGTCTTCAGCTTCATCTTCGTCTCGTTATAACAATTAATGACGTCAGAAAGCAAGTTAACTTGCTCCAATTCATTTGCTTAGCTTGGTTTCTGACATTTCGTTCATGGTTTCATGTGAATATTAGAGAGAAATTGATAAAAAGTATACACTCTTTCGCTTAATTTTAATTGTAAGGATTGTTAATTTATTTTAAATAAAAAATTTAATTTAAAATTTTTATGTTTTCTCACTAAAAGGTATTCATAACTTTCGTGAAGTCAAGTCTGTCGTTGACTTGATGAAGTGTTATACAAACTAGTCAAGCTACATGTGATAGACAACTGACGTCACTAACTGTTCTAACAAGATAAAGACGAAGACGAAGACCTGGATTGGAATAGGCCCTTAATATTAAGGCTTTATTCTTCTTGTCAGATTAGTATACATTTTATACGGATGGATCTAACACGGAGGAAAATGTTGGAGCGGGCATCTTCTGCCAGGACCTGGGTGTGCGGAGGGCATTGCATCTGGGGGAACACACCACGGTCTTTCAGGCGGAGGTGATAGCCATACTGGAGGCGGGCAGATGCCTTTGGGAATTGCAACCGGAGGGGCTAACCATTGCGGTCTGCTCGGACAGTCAGGCGGCCATCAAAGCTCTAATGAAACCCTTCGTCACATCCAAGCTGGTGAAGGACTGTAAACGGGTCCTTAACGACCTGTCCCAAAACGATATAACCATTATTTGGGTGCCAGGCCACAGTGGCTTCTACGGTAACGAGAAGGCGGACGAGTTGGCGCGGGAGGGGGCCGTCTCTGATTCCCCACCCCTCCCGACGGGGGTGTTGACGAAGTACATTTTGGGGCGTATTACGAACTGGGCAAGCAACCAACATCGTCAGATGTGGGACGTGACCCCACTTGGTGATACGACCAAGGAACTGTGGGGCCCTCCGAACGCCTGCTTTACATCTAAACTTCTTAGATTAAATAAACCATCGCTAAAGTTACTGGTTTCTGTCTTGACGGGCCACAGTTTCCTAAGGGCACACCAATACAGGATCGATCGCTCAGGCGATCCCGACTGCAGGGGTTGCGGGGAGGAGGCGGAAACAATGACACACTTCTTGTGCCATTGTCCGTCACTCTCGACGGAAAGATTCAGGCACCTGCTAAGGGAAAGATTTTTCAAAATCTAAATTAACTATGTTCGACATATGACTAGAACAAATCCTAGCCCGAAGCTTGTGTTACAATTCGGCTGAAATGATAACAAAATAGTTTTACTTTCGCTAAACACTATCCGTACAGTGCAAGTAAAGAAGTAAAAGGCAATTTTCTTAGTTCTACGTCATTGGCAGTGCATCTAGAAATCAGAACACTGGTTGATTTTTGTCAAGATAAATGGTTTTTGGTAAAAAGCTATTTTTGAAAGTAGTGATTTATATGCCAAAGCCGAATTATCATTCAAGTTTTAAAGTCCCAGACTGTTTTTTATATATGAAGTCCTAGGCTTAAAAATCCGCTAACCAAGTCCTGTGTAATCTGCCCGGAACATTTGTCAAGCAGAGTTATTGTATTTGATAGAAGGCCCTTCAGGCTAAAAAGCCGACAAAATCGACTTACTCTACTTCACGGTATATATAAGAAAGACTTGTTATTTGTCCCTAGAGAAGGGCAGAAAATTTAAAATTGCAAACTCCTTACCTATTCAAAACTTGATTTTTTTTAGAAATAAATTCAATCAAAACTAATTTTTAAGTTATTTTTTTTTTCGTCAAAAAATTAAATTGAAACAACTTACAACTTTCCGTTACGTTACGATCCATTGAGTGTGGTAAATAGATTGGGCAGTGAGGGGTGAGGTATAGACAAGCTCTGTAGATGAAGACCTCGCACGATGATCAAGTTGTTCTCAATTTCCTTTTGAACTCTTCCGTAAAGATGTTTGCGGATGGAAAAATTTTTGTTCAACTAGACTAGATATTTCATTCTGTTGTCAACCGTTGACGGTGCATTATTTAAAGGGTTTTGAATTTCGTTTTTTATATTCAGTATATTTTGTTGCTTTGCAGAATTAGCCAAAGATAAAGCTAATTAGGTCTATATTTAAAATATTATTTTGAAATAGAATTGCCAATATCTCTTTTTTTTTTAATTTTCAATATACAATTTTATCAATATCCCCATTGAGAATTGAAATTTCCCGTCTGTAACTCATAATTTTCAAATTCCAACTCCCAATTTTCAAGTATATACAGCTAGCTTAATGCACGTTTGAGATTAGAATTATGAGACATGCCAGAAACCAGAAACGGAATAAAAGTAGGGACCAAAGCAGACATGAAGAAAAAAACTGGTTTTGTGCTAGCCTCGCACGAACTATGCCTTGTAAAATAACCATTTAATTTTCACTCATCTCACAAAAGAAAATAGACGACCGATCCTCACAAGAATTATGCCGTCTAAAATACGTCCATTTCTGGTAGAAGTAAAGAGCAAACATAGTAGCAAAAAAATCGAAATAGTAGCAAATTTTTGAAGTACAGTATTGTGATGCATATGAGACCCTTTCATATGGTTTGTAGAGTTGTAAACTAAAATTTCTGGGTTTTATTAGCCCAATACTTTGTTACAACGTTGGCTCAAATGTGTTAAATTAATTTAAAACTTGTGAAAAATAGCTTAGATGGGTCTAGCTTACGAGTAGTGGGCGTGGTAGAAGTTAGAGACGCATACAGACGAAGTATTAAGGAGTATTAAGGTATTACAGTATAAGCTTTTGTTCTCTCTTTTCTCACTTGAATATGCTTTTCTAGAATTGTGTGATACTGCAAATCAAATATAATATTCCCACAAATATGGTAATATATCCTATGATACCATTATCTACAGAATGCAATGAAAACAAAAATTCTACTACTATAATCAGGCCAGAACTATCATAGCCATAAGAGATCTTCCGATCCCGTGCCTTCTATGATGCACGAACAAGAGATTAAAAAACGTTAACTTCATTGTCTTCTAAATCAAAAAGTCTAAACCTTAGCCGTAAACAGCACAATATTGGCAGTATACATTTTCATTCAGTATTAGAAATTTTCAACCTACACGCAGTGTAATATTCCCGGGAATATACTTTTGAAATCTCTTAATAATCTTTCACATATAATATTAATCATCACAAGCATATTTTTTCCTCGTTTTGTCCCCACGCCAAAAAGACAACTTGTGTTCTCTCTCCTTCCGCCCTCTCTTATTCCTGCACTCTGGTATCCCCCCCCCCTCCTTTTAATTCGATGCAAATATTTCGAACCAATTTTCTAGTGTTTTTTTCGCAGAACATTTAATTTGCACGAAATTATTCCTACTACAATTCGATCTAAAATTATTTTGTTCGTGGCAATATTTTTCCGTTTTTTTTTTATAAATAAATATGTCAAAAAATCCTCAGATTAAAATTGTGATCAATTGAAGGAAAAACATTTTTGCAATAAAAGGATAAAACTGTCCTACTGTTTTGTTTTTGGAGGCGAAAATAATCCGTTGCGAAAAAATTACTTGCGACAATATTTCCAAGAAATTATTTTCGAAAAAACAGAGGAAGGAAAAAAGAAACCGCAAATAGAAAGCAACGAAAAACTTTATTCGAAATATTTGCGGCGAAATGTAGGGGGGAGGAGCTGCAATCTTGCCTGCTCAGTTTTTCAACACACCATCCTCAGCTATCAATCATATCCGCTTTGAACTAGGCGCGCGCATTAATTGTGATAACATTTAAAAATATTCACCTCCTTACAGATCACTGAGAACTAATTTAAGTACGATAATACTTTCTGCAAATTCAACAAATAAAATTGCAAATCTAAAACATTCGGCAATAGCGGCTAAAGTAATAATTAAACCCACACTCCGTGCGGGTTCTTGCTGGTAGGTACAGCATTTTCAAGTTGTCTGGGTGAACCAATTATTCTTCGAGTACTTCCAGGTCTGTTAGAACCTAATGTCAAAAATTTACGCTATCATTTTATTTCAAATAAAAAATATTTTCTTACCTTCAAGTAAATGATGAATTTCTTCCGAAGGTGCCACTGTTAAACTCTGAAGATTCACTTCTTTCATTTCATTAACTAATTGTTCGACCTGTATGACAGAATAAAGGCATCACCTTAATTTTTATTGTAATTTATCATTTTCTAACACCTACCTGTTTCTTTTTTTCAGCAATTGCAGTCTCTATAACAGCAATTTCTTTCTTTAAATTTTCTGTCGCTTTACTAGACGTTTCTGTATTTTGAATAGCTAGATCAATTTCTGATTGAATTTTTTCCACTTCTGAGAGAAAGTGTCGCTCCATATGCTGCCTGCAATTGGAGGTAAATAATAAAAACAATCAATCCTTCGGCAATGGGGGTAGGACATACCTGCTGCTGTCTTTTTGTCGATTATTCAATGCTCGCTGTTCAATTTGAATGTCATCCATTAGCAATCTTATTTTATTTTTACACTGTAACAATTCAGTCTCACAATTTGCTAGTTTTGATCTTAACAGGGTAATTTCAGATTTTAGGGTCTTCTCTTGTTGCCGAACCAATTCATTCTCTTCTTCTACATATTGAAGAGTTTGCAACTAAATTATTAAATATAATTAATACAATGACTTCTTTCTCTCAATCTATCTTTTATGAATAATATTGCTTACTTGTTCGTTTCCCTGACGATAGATCTGATCTGTTTTATTAATTTCCCTAGTCAGCGCTTCAAGTTCTTCCACTTGATCACGTTCCTTATTTTCTAAGTAAACAATTTCTGCGTCATACTATTATATAAAAAAATGTACCATAAGAGAAATTGTATATATATATATGCACTGTCATACTACCACTTACTTTGGTTAAATCAGCCTGTTGTGAACTTATTTTCTCCCTCTGAAATTTAATCAATTGAATGAGATCCTTATACTGGGCATTTTGGAAAAAGTTTTCGTTTAGATCTCCAAAATCATTCATATTAAAATATGATGTCATATTAATGTTGTCCTTAAAATCGAATTTCTTATTGTTATTAGGACCACTGAAAGAGTTTTCTGCTTTATGAAGTGGGCTATTTCGTGGCGGAGGTGGATCTCTATATGGCGGTGGGACAAGAGCTCCATTTGATGAAATTGGCGGTGAATTCTTATACATATCATTATTGTTGTTACTATTATTATTTACACTAAATTTATTGCAATTAAATACATCCAGAAGGTTCTCATTGCTTAAATTTTTAATATCGTGACTTAGGTTTGTTTTACGATCCAATGAATTACGGATATCCGCCATATTGAATTCATTTACCTTCTTAAGACTATCATCGCAAGAAGGTGAACTTACTGGTGATATTTTCTGAGGTTCAATTTTATTCTTTTGTGGTGAGGTATGCGCAATAGGCTTCTGGGGAATTCCTTTCACAATTCCTATATTTTCGGCTGGCTTGCTCTCAATTATCCTGAATTAAAAGTTAAATGTAGAGTCAATCAAATATGAAACTATTTATAAAATATTTTATAAATATGAGGCACAGAAAAATACAAATATACAGAAATATACAAGTTCTCTGAAGGGTTGTTTATTTAAAAATTGATAACTTTTCGTTTTTGAAGTTTTGGAGGGTGGTTGTAAAAATATTAAGGAAAAATTCTAACAAGCACCATCACTTTTCCATACTTTACTCCATTTTTCTGCATTTTATTTGATACTTGACGATAATTCTTGTGCAGCAATTACACAATTGGCACTTACAATATGTTCACAATTTCTGCACTAGCTGTATGTCTCAAAAAAGAAAAAAATGTATATAATTATGTAATCTATATTACGTAGACGCTTTTTTTTTTCTTTGCACTAAACTCACATCAGAGTTTTCTATCATTGCTGCTTGTAAATTCAAATAGTTCTCAATCTCAAAACCCAAATTGCAGATACACTTATTTTGACTAGACTGTTTAACCTTTCAATCATTAATCAAATTTATGCAGATGTTCTCAAAGAATGCTTTATGATGCCTATTTTTAAAACCGATGACCAAAAACTCGTTTCAAATTACAGACCCATTTCTATATCGAATTCATTTGCGCTCGTATCTGAAAGAGTAGTCTACATCAATACAATTCTTCCCCAGACACAACCTTTCATCTCTGAATTTCAATATGGATTTCTTTCTGGGCGATCAATTGTTACCAATTTGTCTTTATTTATTGACACTATCGCCTGTGCCCTTGACGCTAACCTACAAGTTGACTCAATACATATTGACTTTAGCAAAGCATTTGATAATATTAACCACAAACGCTGCCATTTTAAAATGGTGCAATTAGGCTTTCACTGGTTCTGCTCATAATTGATTAATAGAGAAAATAGTACTCAGTCTTCCCATTTTAGACAGATCTTAGGTGTGCCACAAGGCACAATTCTTGGTCTCCTGATATTTCTCATATATATTAATGATAGGCCTTCCTAATTTAAGTGTAACTGTCTACTATGCAGATGATGCAGATATTTGGAATCGTAAATAACATTTTGTGTTCAATTTTTGTGATGTTTATTGAATTTTTATCAAAGCCACGTTTTTTGTTAAGTTTAGAGAATTAAGAAAATCGAAGTCTGTGTATATATTTTTTTACAGTCTGTTTTTGAAATCAAGAAATTTTCTACCTTACATAATATTCGATGAACTGAATGATATTTGTCGAAACTGCTTTTGGTTTTATGTTTTAGATATATGAGAAGCAAAAGAGGACTATGTTTTGAGTTTTTTAAGCATTAAAAGATATCCGTCTTCACATCTTGAGTTTCATTATGAAAAAAAAACAAACTCTAAACAGGGCCAATTATGACATTTTTTGAATGTTCCATTATTAACAGAATATATCGTTTTTGGCTTTTATTCAAATTTATTTAATGCATATAAAAAACTTTTTGGACAGGTATAAGTTTTCTCGTCAGATCTCCATATGAGTTTCTCCTAGAAATTAATTAATAATTATTTAATATTGAGTTGTTAACTGATGTTTAATTCTTTTTATTTGATTTTCAAACAAATAAGTACGTAGAATTTCTCGGTACTGGAATGCTGTCCTTGTACATTTGTTGAAAGGCTTTTACAACTACTGAGAGGTTTGATTTCTTGCTTCCAAAGCAGGGGCCAAACCAGTTTCGACAATTTAAAAAAAAAAGCTCTCTTTACTTATTACTCCTAGCCGATAATAATTTGAAGCCAAGGAAAACAAGCTAAAGGGCTTGGTACTTTTTTCTAGGAAAAATAAAAAGCTGGCTGGCTTTTTATTTTTTCGAGCTAAGAATAATAATTTTTAGAGCTTCTTATTTTTTCGAACAAATGTATAAAGCCTATAACGTGGCTTTTTATTTTATTGTGGGAAGTAACTGGTTGAAAAAAATCTTTTTTGTTTTAGATTCCTTTATATCAAGCTACGACATTATATACATGGTCTTAGCTTGCTGTACTTCACGCTTTACGTGTTTTAGATCAACCAGAAATTAATTGTAGTACTGAATGGGCGAATGAGAAGGAAAACAAGGAGTTGTCCATCAGGGCTAAAAGGGGATACCATAGCTTCGGCTATAATTAGTGATGGCACAGTGTCTTTGAGAAACCACCCCTAACCGTAGTTATAACTGAAAGCAAACAAAATACAAATATTCCTTCGGTCGCTTTAAAAGGCGGGTTTCGACTTTGTGGCCATATTGAAATCTATAATAATTTTATTACAAAAAACTGGTGAAAGTGCAGCTTCGACAGTTGTCTTGTGAATTTTGAGAGAGTGCCAGCGACTAGTTTCTTTTTTTAATAGACAAAAACAGTTGTAATTTTACGGCTCCGGCTTGAAAAAATTTAAAGTCAAGCTGGCTTTTTATATTTGCTTGTAAAAGTAACCAGCTCTCAAAATTTGCTATTTTCGGTTCAAAAAAATTAAAAAGCCAAGCTGGCCTTTTATTTTTGCCGAAAAATAATTTGGGTTTCTGGGGCTTATTTTATTTGCTTCAAATTATTGTCGGCTAGAAATAACAGTTAAAGAACTCCTTTTTATAAAAAAGCTAAATTTTGAAAAGCTTTACAGGAACCGAAAGAGGACTTTATGAACAACATTTTGGTATAGTTTATTTAACTATACGATCACAACTTCTATCAGCTTTTTTAGTTTGAAAATTAAAAAATACCAGTTATTTTCGGTCCCTGCTCCAAAGTCCTTCAACGACAACCTTTCCATCCCAGTGATCTACATAATCCATAAGTCGTGAATTTGAATAAAATTATGAAGTAGGTACAACGATTGCTTTTACTATAGTCTCGTCGGCTGATTCTGAGCTCATGTCCATTGTTGTCCGTAATAGTCTCCACCTGACAGTATACCAAAAGCATTTTCGATTGTTCTCCTTGTTTTTGACAATCTTCTATTAAAATTTTCCTTCTGTTCATCCAGAACTCTTCCTGGGAAAGGTCTCATCAGATGACTTTTGAGAGGAAACGCTAAGTCTCCAACGAAGTAAAAAGGGAACGTCGTTACTTCACTGTTTCCCAGTAATTCTTCTTTAGGGAGTTACAATTTTCTAGATAAAAATTTCGAAAAGGAAAGCACTCCTATAGTTTGCGTCGCAAACATTAAGAAGTACTATACTAAAATTACTGCGAACCTGTTTTAGATGGGCAAATAATGTTAATATGCTTGCCATCTATTGTGCCAACACAATGTGGTCAATTCCAATTGGGCAATTCTTTTCCACTCATTTTCATTTGGAGGAGATAAATATATAAAGCCAAGTACTTCCCATATC
>QYTT01085597.1:9982-21980 GCA_006980735.1 Dasypogon diadema | reverse complement strand
ATTTCATTATCTGGTTTACTCGCTGTTCAGCCACTTTTAATTAGCTTAATGTTAACTAATTTCAATTTTTGTTTTTAATACTCTTGTAACTGAATTGCGCGCCTATAAAGGAGTAAAGTAGTACCTACCTTATTCGACGGAGTGATAATAAAAGAAGTCCCTTAGAAGTAAAATCAAAAAGTGCTCCCAGACATTTCTATAGATGCATTTTAACAATAAAACTTTTACTGTCGAGTAGGTACTGTTGAAGATGTTCTTTGTTGTCATCAAATTAAATTTCACACTTAATTACGCTACTTAAGCATAAAGTCAGCAATTTCTAAGAAAAACGTCTACTCATTAAAGACTATATTTAAGAACAATTCAAATTCACAGCATCTCATCTCAGCAAAACGCTCGTCATTAGCTGTAGGCGAGACAGCTAGATAAGAAACAAAAAAGAAAGTGCTCATAAAGCAGGTTAATTACTGTGTGTAAAAGAAAAATGCAATAAAATGTTGCTGAGACACATAAAATAATAAAATAGAAAGTGGACACTAAAAGTCTAAGTAATGAAAGCCAATTCGGCAGAACTTTTATGTTAAACCTGAAATTATGTGTTGAAAAAATTTTTCAAAACGCAGGAGATCAAAGTATCTCTCAAGTGCACAAGTACTTCGGTTTAGAATGAATAAGAGTAAGAACACTTTTTCTTGAGTACTTTAAAGTGAGGTATTTTTTCCACAATCACAAAGATGTGAAATATCCGATTTTCAGATGTTAAAAGAAGTTGTCGGTCCACCGAATCAAATTGAAGTTATTAATCGAAATATAATCGAATAATAATAATAAGTGGGTGAGGCAAAACTTTGTATCCCAATTGAGCCAGCTTTTGCAACGTCTTGTGGATGCAGAGACCTTTTCGGTTCAGCCACTACACCGTTCTCTTTCAGTTATCACAAAGGATTCATTTTTCATACCGGGTGACAATTCGACCTTCTTTTGCCGATTAAGCAAAGAAGGGGCAGGGCGACTTTCATGCACCGAATCTTGTTGGTTTCAGTGAGCTCGTGGGGTACCTACCTTTACAAATTCTTCACCATGTGAAAGCTTTCAGGCGGTGCCTTATTTTATCTATGGATACATCAAACTTCTATGCAAGGCATGAACAGTTGTTGAATCCTCTTTCACAGTAGCCTTGAGAACTTCATCACTAATGGCCGTTACAGCCTTCTCTTTAGGCCCATCTTCGAGCCCACAATCCCCAGTATTGAATTTAGCGAGCCAAAGACAAAAAGCAAAATTTATGTCCCGCGCCGCCACTTTCTAGACTCAAACAGAAACAGGACACGCAAAACTATCCTTGACATAGACGTAATAATATAAATAGACGGAGCGTTTCCAAACAAACACATACTAAATGTTGATACTAAAATTGCTTCAAAAAATAGCTCTCTCCCTTAAACTCAAAATAAAGAACTGAACTAAATTTTTTTCTATTAAATATAAGGGAAAAAGTAGATAGACATATTATTCTATATATAGCATTTACACTTCAAAAGCAACCGTTTCAAGAACAGCTACAGTCAGGTCAAAAGCAAGACCAACCAAATCAATTTCAACGCCAACCAAATCAAAATCAAACACACCTATCTAAAAAAAAACAACCAAATCAAAATCAGTGTCAACTTTTTTAGATAAATGACAACTTTTTCAAATTTAAATACAACCAAATAAACTTCAATAGCAACCATTTTAACATGCAAAACTGGTGATATTGATTTTGTTGGCCTTGTTTTTTTTAAATAGGTATGCTTGATTTTGATCTGGTTATAGCTGTTATGAAATACTATATCTATCCTTTGCATCCACAAAAATTTATTTGACATTTTCCAGGCAAATCAAACCCATTAACCAGCGAGAACGAATTTCGATTTTGCTGCGTTAAAGTCTTTTCTGAACGATTTTAATAATTTATATTGCATATCAAAGTGTATAAAATATATTAGTATTGATAGTTGACGTAATTAAAAGCTTTTAATGATTTTACGTAAAATGTGTACATGTTAAATAGGTTTTTATCCACTGCCAAAAAAATTATTTCAAATTTTTAATTTGACCCACCCTCCATTTATATTAAAACGTCAGTGCTCCTAGAGATCATTGTTTATACTGGGGAAAAAAGAGACAGATATATAAAACAGAAACACACAAAAAAATTAAGAAAATAATGCTCATACTCCCTGCTACATAAACCAAATCTTCACTCCATATTATTATTATCATCTTATATTACTAAGTTTAAATATTTTCCCTCGCTCCTCGCAGATCGTTTTTTGGGTTTTCCTTGACTTTTAATAAACGCACAGAAGTGGGAGTGGTATTTTTGGAAATGAGATAGCTGTAGCTACTTCCAAATACTATTGTAATTAACTTAGAATATAGGAGAGGGGAAGGAGGACAATTTCAGAACTTTAATTAATCAAATTTCGCGTGAAGGAGCCATCGTGGATGATTAAGCAGTTAAAAACGTATTGGTGCTAACATAAGAAGTATGCACAGTTTGTAGAAAAAATTAGACTTTGGGGCGAAAGCCCGGCGGTGCGAATGGTAATGCAATGAAAAAAATTGTATCCTTCCGCCAAGCTAGTGTATAAGCCTGTATCACATCGACGTGGCTCTTTCGATCCCGCTTTCTACTTAATATGGAATACTAATGTAGCTTTAACAAAAGTGACACAAGGACACTTTTTGTCTACATTTGGGGATAAGACGGTCAGAATCCAATAAAAGAATTATTTTTTGCAGTTAATAAGTTTTTATTAACTCACTTTCTCTGTCCGTGATAAATCTTCCAATCAACATTTCGATTAATAACCTAAAGCTTTGAAATTTTGCAAAATCGCGTCTTAAGTCGTACTATACAAATTTGGCGTATATTTCCACAAAGTGTACGTTTTTTCACACACGTTTCGTCAATTACTACGGGGAAGTCTCATTTTAATGTAACAAAGTGTTTACATTTGCCTAAGGTTTATTTATCTCAGTAGTTTTATAGTACAAAAAAAAGTTAACCATGGACCGGAAAAACACGCAAGCAAAGTTTAAGGAAAAATAATTTTAAGCTTGCGGGAAGAAAATAAATCGTATGCCACAATAAGGGGAATTATGGAGAGAAGCTGATATACCATTCTTAGCGTCCTGAAACGCTTTGAAAATAGTAAAACTGTGTAAAGTCATCCATGTAGTGGTAGATCAAGAGAGTTAGTGCAAGAGAAGAAAGCCAGACCATAAGAAAAATGAAGAAAAATCCAAAGATAGTTGTGCAAGTAAAAGAAGGGACATTTATCCGGAAACATTTATTCGGAAACAGTACGAAGAACCTTAAATTGTGCTGGATATAGTCAGAGCAGCCAGATGGAAACCTCTCGTAAGCAGTATTACCCCCAAATTAACTCGACTGTGTAGTAAATCGGGCCAAAAATCGTGGCATAGGTAGTAGATTTTAAAAATTGACTTCTATAAGGAAAATTATATGTAAAAATTCATAAAGGACTCTATCAGATAATGAAAGCCGTCCACGATAATGACTATAATATATTTATTACTAGATTGTGGTATATAACGAAATCTATAGACAGATCTTAGTCTCAAAGGATAACAAAAAATTGCAAATGATAGATAATATGTAGAGGAGTAGTCACTGAATCACTTAAACGTGACATTCTACACATGCCTATCCCACAAATTGCTAAAAGTTTATTATGAAAATCATGTCCTAGTGTTTGTGTCAATTATTTGCCAATATAAGTTCCAATTACAGAAATATCAATAGTACGCTGGGCTCCATTTTCTTATTAAATTGCAATCAATAAGGCAGTAAATATAATGTCTAGATAGACGATAAAAGCAATTACTGATATTAATGTAATTATCTTTTTCATTTGTCACCTATAATTTTCACCTAGGAGGATTCGAGAGGCTATAATAAGAACCTCTGCACATGGCTCATATGGACATAATTGCATATTTACTATTTGACATAAATGCCATTATGTATTAAGCGAGGGAAATTCATTCAATAAACTAACAATTACCCACCTGCAGTTAATTACCTTTCAGTCAGTTGTAAAAGCGAGATACTGATAAATATGAAGTGTACAATTTTCTGCGATTCCTGCATAAATCAGTTCCACAAAAATAATCCATCATACAAGGGACTACAGGCTGCACATGATATTAGTGAAAACGTTGGAAATGTCTGAAATAAAATGTAAGTGTTTGAGAAATCTCGATAGTTTTTACATGGGAAATATTTTTCATAATAAATAGCAAAGAACATTTTTTAAAACAATCCTAACACCGTTATATGATGTTAATTATAATTAGCTTTTGTCTTTCTTACGCTTAGAAAAATATGAAATCTAAAAATAATAAAATTTATTTACATTATGTACATTAAATTTAGATGATATCGTTATATATAGATACGATTTAAAAGACTACAATGCCAAGTATGCCCAAATGTTCCAGCAAATAAGAAAACATAACTTGAAATCACATCCGGAAAAGTTCCATTTCCTACAAAAGGAGATAGCATACTTAGGACACGTGGTGAATGAGCATGGCATCTCAACCAAACCCTTCGAAAATTGAAGCCATTAAGACATATCCAACACCTAAAAAGGCAAAGGACATAAAAACATTTCTAGGATTCGTGGGCTATTATCGGCGGTTCATTCCCAACTACGCAAAATTGACGAAGCCTTTAACGCAACTACTGAAGAAGGATACTCC
This sequence comes from Dasypogon diadema, assembly GCA_006980735.1. NCBI lineage: Eukaryota > Metazoa > Arthropoda > Insecta > Diptera > Asilidae > Dasypogon > Dasypogon diadema. The sequence goes on along the minus strand of QYTT01085597.1, from coordinate 17,204 downwards.
GTACAAATAGGACACATATTCTGCGATGAATCACTCAAAACATTTAAAGAAAAATTGATAACCGCACCTCTGGTGCTTGTCTATCCAGAATTCGACAAGGAGGAGACTACTGACGCCAGTAACATCGCTCTCGGTGCAGTACTTTCGCAGGGTGAGATCGGTAGAGATCGGCTAATATGTTATGCTAGCCGCACTTTAAACCCGGCAGAAACAAGGTACTTCACGATCGAAAAAACTACTGGCGATCGTCTATGCTATGGAACATACCTGTATGGAAGAAGATTCAACATCGTGACTGATCATAAGTTCCTAGTCTGGCTTATGAACTTAAAGGACTCCACTTCCCGTCTTATGCGGTGGAGAATACGATTAGAGGAGTACGACTATAAAATTATCCATAAGCCAGAATCCGATGCATTGAGTCGCATAAATCCCGCTGAGAACACCACAGGCATCCCAAAACCCGTAAATGTTGTTACCCGGAGTAAAGCTTTTTCTAGTTTAGTTGATCCCGAAAATCTCTACAATAAATACTTATCATCCCCTCATACCGACGTTAAACTAATTTGTGAAAAGAAGGAACCTCTCATTGGTCAAAATGGAATTACCTACAAGTATTTTTTGTTATCTACCGCAGTTGATCAAACCCATACCTTTCTAAAGGGAGATAGAATAATATTTTAATTCTTTTAAGAAATATATATTAACCACTTGGCCTGGCAATTAATTTGCATTTATTTGGAGGAATTTTCAGTAAGCAAATAAATATTTCAAATGAAAATCTTTGTGGAAATTTTGAGGTAAAATGCGACCATTTAATGTTTCACTTCGCAGATTTTTTTTCGCGCACACTTTGCACCTTCTTTGAGGCCTTTGTTTAGATTTAGTAGGTGGAATATATCTAGGAAATGTTCAAATAGTATGTGAAATATTCTGATTTTTACAGTATAAAATATATGCATTAAAAAAAGCCATATCCATCAAACAAAAAAAAAAAATTTCTATAACTTTTTGAAAATTTTCTCATCAAAGGAAATGAAGATAAGTAGGAATCTTGCAGGTCTACTCCGCCCATTCCATCATTATAATCTAAAACTACATTGGGTTTTGTAACATTTCCATCTTAATCGGTATAGTTTCTCCATTTTTTCTTTTTTGTTGTAATCATTTCTACTTTGGTGTGTTTTGTGGAAAGCAAATATATTTCTTTCTTGTCCTTCCATTTTACTGCCAATATCCCATTGCAAATCCTTGAAAGAACTTCAGATTTTTTTAATTTTTTTGCCACGATATCTTTCGGCATGTTTTTCCTATTACTTCTCACTGTTCCAATGGTATTAATTTTTTGCAAATATAATTCTCTATATAATTTTGGGGACGAATACCAATTGTCTAAAAATAGTGTATGCCCGGTGCCAAATATAGGTTTACATAAATCCATTATGACATTTTCTGAAGCGCTATTATCAGAATCCTGTATGATATCTTGACCTGTATATATTTTTAATTTGATACAATATCCTGTTTTGGATTCACACAACTTATAATATTTAACTCAAAAACGTGCCCTCTTTGACGGGTTGAATTGTTTGTAAGATAGGCGCCCATGATATTTCATTAAAGATTCATCCAGGAATAAATTTTCTTCAGGTGTGTAAATATGTTCAAATTTATAATTTAAATAATCAATTATAGTTCTAACTTTACATAAACGATCAGTTTTATCAGCCACTTCATTATTTGTGAAATGTAAAAAGCGAGTTAGTTGTGTAAATCTCCAAAACGGCATAATCTTTTTATATATTGGTGTTTCAATAATGCTTCTTTTTGACCAACAGGGTTGTACACTTTTTTTAACCTGCGTCATTAAAATAGATAGAGCAAAATATGCTTTCATTTCGTCAATATTAGTATCTCTAGAATTCTTCTCAAATTTTTTTAATTCGTGGTTTTCTTCATTCATCACCTGATGTGCGTAACGGTTAGTTTCCATCACTATTATTTCCCAAAAGTCTTCCTGTAATATTTCATACATCATTTGTAGAGGTGTGACATTCTCCTCTAATCTTTCTAATATAGATTTATTTAATCCGGATATTTTTGTATACGACCATACTTTGTTCTTATTCTCCTCGGCTTTCCAAATCCATTCTTCACAGGTAGGTTTATTTTTTCCACGGTTTTTATTTGAAGCAGTTTTATGTGAAACACTATGACTAAATCGGTTATCACTGTCCTCGTCATCGCTTATTATTAGTCTTTTCCTTTTTGAAAATGATCGAATAATATCACTTGAATCACTGTCAATTTCCATTTTTAAATTACACTTATTTAAACAAAATAACACTTTTTTCTAATTCTTCTTCTTCTTCAAAAAATTTATTTCACTATCCAAAACCACGAAATTTAAAACAAAGCATACAACACAGAAGCGTACCGTTACTGTAACGTTTTTTAACTGAAGATAGTATAATGTGCCTATTCCATATGGTGACGTGCTCTAAACGTCATATTGCAAATTTGCATAGATAACAGATGACGTGCTATGCACGTCATTCCAGGTCAAGTGGTTAAATATAAAAGACGCTTTCGGCAAAAATGATCAATATCACTTAATATTTCTCAATATTATGATACTTATTCCCTACAATTTACAATTGACGCCTTTATAAATAATTTACATGAAAGCGGAATGATAGACACACAGATTAATGAAGGAAATTATGTAAGTAATAAGTACTTAAAATATATTCCCGATTTAATTGTACTACACTGTATGTAGATATCATAGACTAGTAATTGAGATGTTCTGTTGTGACACTTAATACACTTGTAAAGCGTATTATTAGATTGTTGCCATGAACTACATATCACTTAGTTTGTATCAAACTTTAAACCTATATTATTGTCTAAAATTCGCAATATTATCAGTAGATCCAAGCTACATATTCATCTGCCCCTGCTCCACTTCCCTTCCACTACAGAATTATAAGGGTTGTAGCATATATTTTCAGATAATCATAAAAGGAATTGGACAAATTGGAAATCCCTTCATATACGTGTGAAAGGTTCTTACATTATTAATCGTCACCATAATCTTCTCTGGTACATAACGTCTTATCGAGCAAAGTAAAATTCTTATATTTTCCATTTCTCGAGCATACTGTACCTTTTTGAAGATATGAGGAAAGTGCGATTGAACGTGTATGTGACTCCAGGCGAGTGCTAAATCGATATTTTACCTTTTAGTTTAGTCCAGAAATGTGCTGTGAATACAAATATCTCTATTTTGCTACATTCAATTGCGAATTTTGATATTGCAAATTTACATTCTTATGTTTCAGGTCCGTCTAGGTTCTAAGTTATAATGTAGCGTGTTGGGTTTAGTTAAAAAAAAATATATGGTAGTTGAAGCTATGTATTAACATCATTAAAATCATTCATAAAAAAAAATAAAAAAATTAAAGGTCGCCAAAACTCAGTTTAAATTTGAAAATTTTGAATTTAAATATCTATAACGTCGATGTCCAAATTCAAGGTATACAAACATGGCTTCCAGTCTAGTTAAAATAATAATGGCCAGGCTTCCTGCAAAGTAAGAAAAATGAGAAAAAGATTGGGAACAGAGATGATCGGGTCTTTTTTCGAGTCGAATGTGCGAACAGTGCGGTTCATCTCCAAAAAAAAAAAAAAGTTAACGTATTGATTGTAAGAATAAATTATTAATCGTGGAATGTAGGAACTTAGAAAAAATAGTCTCAAGAAAAGAAAAGAGAGTGTAGCTTATGAATTAATTTCACCCCATTTGGGTAAGTGTAGTGAATTTTGTTAAGTGTCCCAGTAGGACTTGGGGTATATACTGAATCGATTCTGTATAGGCTACTAGTAAGGTCAAGGGCTTACTCTGCTTTATACAGAACAGCTTACTTTTAATCCCAGTAGTAATTACCAGAAATTCCTTGTAGAAAGAAAGCGTAATAAAAGGAGAGAATGAATGGTACTTACAGCTTTTCTTTTTCCAATGTAATTTGTAATGTAAAATTTTAATTAACACCTTGAAAAAAACAACACTTTAACACAATACCTATCCAAGCTTACTTTTATTTAAATTATCTTAATTTTTACTTATTTACTTGAGTACGACCGCACGCTGTCAAAATAAAAACTCAATGACTCACTCAGCACCACAAGTAGTGATAACGAAAACAGAAGTATACAAGCTCGATCACGTGTCCTCTCCAAAGTTTGCAGTCAGCCTTTACTCTCTCGCTTACCACACCTTACATTTGTTGTAAGTACTTCCTTCTGGAAAATTCTCTCGCCAGAATTCAGCTATTCCCCCATCACTCATGCTAAAATTTCCTACTGGGGTGTTATTACTAAGATAGCCATACATTAAGGGTTAGAGGTTAAGTGGCAGCACACACGTAACTCATCAGATTGTTCACAAAGTGTGGCGAAGTTTAACTCTATCCTTTCGTGTTATAACCAGCAGAAAGCAACTCCCAGTGAAAATTCCTGCAAAGATCCAGAAATTCACCGCTGCGTTTTTTTCAGCACGTGGTTACGTGGAATAACTACAGAGCTAAGTCCAAGCATCCAAATATTTTTTTATGTATTTATATATAGTATTTAGATAGTTAATAGTAGCTTATTTATTGCATGATCGTTAAAATTGTATCTACTTTATCGTTTTTCATAGGGATTAGGGCTATCACCCCGGTACCGTGGGAGAAATAGGAAATCGTAAGTGCAGATCATAAGAAAATTCAATTTATGTAATCCTCTAATCCTCGATTAATATATTTCATAAACTGAGATTCTTGACTTGTTGAATATCGCCTGTCGCTCATACGGCCAACAGGCAGCGATCAAACAACCGTGCTAAGGGTGTCACACCCTAGACGATACGAGAAACACCCAGGCACGCTACAATAAGAGTTAATAATTTTTGCAAAATTTTAGTATATCCGAGAAAATTTCTTATGCACACTTTCGAAAATGAATTTCTGCTATTACCATATAGACATTTAAAACTGCTAAAAGTATTATAACTATTTCCAATTGTGTTTCTATAAGAACTTTTCGAATTTTTTAATATACTGCTACTATATAATAAAACACCATAATTCCTACATTTCTCTACATCTCAATCCTACGTAACAGCAACCATAGAGGCAAAAAAAAAATTAATAAATTACGGGTGTCGAACACGACATTGCATACAATATTATAAATCATAAGAGCAACCCAGCCCAGGGTGCTGTTAATGTCACATGCCTAAGATTAATTTATTCTTTATTTTACCTTTCAGATTCCAGCCTATATGCACATTATGTGTTCAAAGCGTTCGACGTCAACTGTAACGGAGCTATTAGTTTTCGGGTAAGTATCTCAACTAAAATATATGATGAAAATATTGACTTTTGCCCATAAATCCTAAAAGTTTATAACGTGCAAAATGACTCCTTAAGTCGAAATCGAAAACTTATGTAAACGGCCACCATTTAACATAACCAACATCCTAATTACAACTGGTCCGGATCAACAGAAATTCCCAATCTCCCGAGATGCTTTGATATACTTGATTCCCTGGGTCTCTGGACTGAATACTATCCGAACATGGAATTTAATGGTACAATTAGGATCTGAAGGAAGATAATTTGCTTTGTTGGACATGAAAACAGTTTGAGGTTTACCTGAACAAACTTTAATTAGTTTCTCGTTCAGCATGAAATTTATCCCTCCGAGAAAGCATATAATAGATTAAATCTGATGAATTCCTTCACTAGAGTTAGATGTGACAGCCTTTCTCCCTTTCGCCTTTGTTATGCAGATGTACATTTAAATGAACAAAAATATACAGAACCAAGACTGATCTAAATTAAATGGTAGGGAAGCACGCATACATAGCTATATTAAAATGTTGTTTCCGACAGCATAGCATTTCACTAAAGTGTTTCTTCGAATAACATCCACGTCTCATTCGAATAGAAGCGTTGATATCTCTATAAAACTAACAAGTATTATTAATTTTAACATTTATGATACGGTGAGGCAGTGTAAATATGTGGCAGAAATATGGACATACATTAGTTCAAAACATTCTATTAAGGAAATATCAATCAATTCCGTTTACTATTCCTGTTCAGATTTAAGATTATAGTTCCTTTTTCTGTACTTTCAAAGAGTTCTTTTCCTGGTTTTGACAGTCATTCCTCATGTTTGAATTAACACTTATTATATTATATTTTTTTTCTAACTTCTTATATAAATAATACTTTTCCATCAGTTCGCGCTGTTCTTCAGCAGTACGAGCGAACGAGCGATGTGCGGGTGCAAGGGTCAATCTGAATAAGAGCCAAGGCCGTAGAAATAAGAAATACAAGAAGTATCAGCTAGAACTGCATTGGTGAAATGCTTTCTGAATTCGTGCGATGCCTCCACATGCTTATTTTTGATATAATCTCATAAAAAATGCTCTGAAGTATGCAAAATAATTTTCACTTATTGCTAAAATATTGCTTTAGGGCCATGTGGAGTCATCGCAGCTCTAGCTGATACTTCTTGTCTTTCTTATTTCTATGCTAATACCAAACTCAACACACAGTGTACTAATATCTGCCTACGGTATTTGCGTGTGTATATCGGTCGCGAGATCATATCACGTAATTGCCAAGCAGCTTTGGAGAAACTCTCTAAGGCCGCTGCTTCTTGGCGATCACGATTGTTCTCCCTGTCGCTGAAGGGACGGAGATTCGTGGTAAATTACCTGATAACCCCGTCCATCGTGCATCTACTGAAATCGGACTTTTTCAAGCTCCTTTCTGGATGGGAGGAAGACGATGAATTGCTGAAATCACACTCTGCATGTCAATCAGGATGGGAGGTTTAAGTCTCTCTCACCGACTTAGTCATAATCGAAATCGTGAAATCGAAGTGCCTACAAGCTTGTGTATGTCAACTAGTATTCTGCCACAGGGGGACGCTACGATTTCTCGGCTATGGGTGGATGCACTGGGAGTTCGCGGTACAAGCAGTTTGCGGAGGTTCCAATGTTTGGTAGTGCTCGATATACATAACATACATAACAGCAGCAAAAGTCATAGTTATTTACATCCCGTAGGTCTATTGAACAACGAAATGTATCGTCACAAAATTTGGTACATATATGCAAGAAATATTGGAATATAGGCTTATTCGACGTAGCCCCCCCCCCCCC